>VZRR01013053.1:165130-211656 GCA_013398015.1 Oreocharis arfaki | reverse complement strand
GGGTAGATTTCTCCCATTTCCCATGCTTACTTGGAAATTGCCTGCCTCCCAACCTTGCAATAGCCACATTCCCTAATCTCTTGCACCTCCACTATTCACCCTCCCGTGACACGTGGAGTATGGCGCAGAATTACAAGAATAAGGTCTTTCTTGACATGAGACAGGAATACGATGGAGCCAAGCTAGACAGCTGTAGAGAGCAAGGCTTACTCTTGCTTACTCTTATCTCCAGGCAAAACTATTTGGTGTTCCATATTAATTTTAAATCAAATGTTTTCCTGAAGTAATAACCAGAAATACTTCATTTTGGTGTCAACAAATAGTGATTAAGTAATAATTACTACTATAGAAATCATTGTTTGAGGCACAATGAAATAATATTTTCAATTGAAGCTGTATTTCATAGATTAGGGAAGCATGCCATCCTTCCTTTTGGCTGCTACCTAATTCCCAGTTCTTAGGTTTGATTTGGGATGAACATGAAGATAAATATTGACTTAAGTAATTACCTAAGAAATACTGAATAGAAATTTCTCTTCTAAAAAGTCCATATATCAGAAATAGTATGATCAGCAGGACTACAGAAAGGACTGGCTCTTGTACTCAGCACTCTGAGTGAGGCTGCACCTCGAATCCCATGTTCAGTTTTGGCCAGCTCAGGAAAAACATTGAGGTGCTGGAGCATGTCCAAAGAAGAGCAACAAAGCCAGTGAAGGGTTTAGAGCACAAATCCTATGAGGAGCAGCCGAGAGAACTGGGTTTGTTTAGTCATGAGAAACAGAGGCTTGGGGGGGATGTTATTGCTCTCTGCAACTACCTGAAAGCAATTTGTAATGAAGTGGGGATTGGGTCTTCTCACAAGTAACATGCAATAGGACAAGAGGAAATGGCCTCAGGGTGGGACAGAAGAGGTTTAAATCGGATATTGGGAAAATCGTTTTCACAGAAAGGGTTCCCAAGTACTGGCTGCTCAGGGAAGTGGTTGAGTAACCATCCCTGGAGGTGTTTGAAAGACATGTAGATGTGGCACTTAACAACATTGTTTAGTAGTGGGCTTGGCAGTGCTGGGTTAATGGTTTGGCTCTGTGATCTTTAAGGTCTTTTCCAATCTAAGTGATTCTATGATTTTTACCTTACAATTTTTTTTTCTAAATCAGAGTTAAAAAGCTTGTGTTATTTGCTCTTGTCAGTAGATAAGTTATTGTGAATGAGGCTTTGTCAAGACTATGATAGGCAATTGGTGCTTACCTTGCTATATTTTACAAAGATTTATCAATGGAGAACAGTCATGGGCATAAGACAAACTCATACAGAATATTCATGTAAATCCACTAGTAGAATGCATAAGAACTTCATTGTTGCAGTGGCAAAGTGTTTTCTTAGGAAGTCATTGATACCGAAAAATTTAAACACGATCAAACCTTCCTGCATTAGGATACATAATTTTGATATTTTCTTTTGGACTATAAGAGTATGATATAAAAATTTCAATGAACAAAACTTACCTTTGTAAAAATAGGTGCAGAATAGATAGGCTTAGGTCCATCCAGATGGTGCAGGTATGAAGTAGGGCTTTGAACCTGCAAAGCAATGCAACAATGCTATAAAATGGAAAGAATACTAGTTTCAATGATACAGCCTCCATGTATATGCAAAAATGCGAACTCTCACATGTGCAATCTCATGATGGTGCTCCCTTTCTACCACACTTCTTGGGAGACATCACTATATCACGTCTGTTATATTTCTGAAATCAAAATGCAAGCCTTGAAGGCTTCTATACTTCCAATGAGAATTTTGTATCCAATTGTCTTTCCCTAAAAGTGTTTTGAGAATTTAACTCCAGTTAATATGATCCAAGTAAATCCTTTGCACCGAAGCATTTTTGCTTCTTCTGCTACTACATCCCTTCACTGATGCAGTGATAAATAAATCCAGGTACCTAAAAGCTTATCAAGGTTAGCCTAAGGAAGGAAAAAGAATTAACCATGTACAGGCTGACAGAGACTTTTCTTTTGTTTGTATTTTATAATTTATATGCAAACTCTAAGTCAGCCGCAGTGGCATTAAAGACTTAGTACAAATGAATGAACAATGTTTTTCTACATTTAACATCTAGGTAGTAAAATATATTTTCCTCTGAAAGGCCCAGAGAAATGACAGCAACATTAAATTTAATAACAAAATTTACAACTTTTGCTAAAAAATATTGCAGGCATTCACTTGTAGTACATTCTTTTGGGACTGGAATAAGTCACTATTAAGTGATAAACTCTGTAATTTTCATCATCACCAGACTTGTCAGCTGCTCACATGGTGTGTTGATACACATTGTGTAAGAATCCACATGTATATTTACTTTTATGTCCCACTCAGTGGATATATACTTAATTTTTTAAAAGCGTAATTGTTAATATAGTAATGTAAGTTTACAGTTTAACAACATAATTCCTCAAAATGACAGAGTTTTTCAGGAGTTGCAAATTTTGGAAGGAAATTTGAAATACTTTTACTAATATAAAAATTGGTGTCTAAAAATACCTGCGGACTGGGCACAGAGATAGGTTGAATTACAGCGGTGGTCACTCCAGATTTTGGCGTAGAAGATCCTATTGTCAAGGAAACAGAAGTGGTTTTCTTTTGGGCCCTGAAAAATAAAAACCCAGCAAGCACTTTATAGGATCTGAAATGAGAATGTGTTAGTTTTTGATACATAAGCCACCTTGTACCTTCTACATATTTAAATATGTCATTATCAACTGAAAAGATCAACATGAATGATGAAGATCAACATAATGGATGAAGCTTGAGTAGAACACAACCTTTGTTTAATTTACACTTCNGTCCAAAGAAGAGCAACAAAGCCAGTGAAGGGTTTAGAGCACAAATCCTATGAGGAGCAGCCGAGAGAACTGGGTTTGTTTAGTCATGAGAAACAGAGGCTTGGGGGGGATGTTATTGCTCTCTGCAACTACCTGAAAGCAATTTGTAATGAAGTGGGGATTGGGTCTTCTCACAAGTAACATGCAATAGGACAAGAGGAAATGGCCTCAGGGTGGGACAGAAGAGGTTTAAATCGGATATTGGGAAAATCGTTTTCACAGAAAGGGTTCCCAAGTACTGGCTGCTCAGGGAAGTGGTTGAGTAACCATCCCTGGAGGTGTTTGAAAGACATGTAGATGTGGCACTTAACAACATTGTTTAGTAGTGGGCTTGGCAGTGCTGGGTTAATGGTTTGGCTCTGTGATCTTTAAGGTCTTTTCCAATCTAAGTGATTCTATGATTTTTACCTTACAATTTTTTTTTCTAAATCAGAGTTAAAAAGCTTGTGTTATTTGCTCTTGTCAGTAGATAAGTCATTGTGAATGAGGCTTTGTCAAGACTATGATAGGCAATTGGTGCTTACCTTGCTATATTTTACAAAGATTTATCAATGGAGAACAGTCATGGGCATAAGACAAACTCATACAGAATATTCATGTAAATCCACTAGTAGAATGCATAAGAACTCCATTGTTGCAGTGGCAAAGTGTTTTCTTAGGAAGTCATTGATACCGAAAAATTTAAACACGATCAAACCTTCCTGCATTAGGATACATAATTTTGATATTTTCTTTTGGACTATAAGAGTATGATATAAAAATTTCAATGAACAAAACTTACCTTTGTAAAAATAGGTGCAGAATAGATAGGCTTAGGTCCATCCAGATGGTGCAGGTATGAAGTAGGGCTTTGAACCTGCAAAGCAATGCAACAATGCTATAAAATGGAAAGAATACTAGTTTCAATGATACAGCCTCCATGTATATGCAAAAATGCAAACTCTCACATGTGCAATCTCATGATGGTGCTCCCTTTCTACCACACTTCTTGGGAGACATCACTATATCACGTCTGTTATATTTCTGAAATCAAAATGCAAGCCTTGAAGGCTTCTATACTTCCAATGAGAATTTTGTATCCAATTGTCTTTCCCTAAAAGTGTTTTGAGAATTTAACTCCAGTTAATATGATCCAAGTAAATCCTTTGCACCGAAGCATTTTTGCTTCTCCTGCTACTACATCCCTTCACTGATGCAGTGATAAATAAATCCAGGTACCTAAAAGCTTATCAAGGTTAGCCTAAGGAAGGAAAAAGAATTAACCATGTACAGGCTGACAGAGACTTTTCTTTTGTTTGTATTTTATAATTTATATGCAAACTCTAAGTCAGCCGCAGTGGCATTAAAGACTTAGTACAAATGAATGAACAATGTTTTTCTATATTTAACATCTAGGTAGTAAAATGTATTTTCCTCTGAAAGGCCCAAAGAAATGACAGCAACATTAAATTTAATAACAAAATTTACAACTTTTGCTAAAAAATATTGCAGGCATTCACTTGTAGTACATTCTTTTGGGACTGGAATAAGTCACTATTAAGTGATAAACTCTGTAATTTTCATCATCACCAGACTTGTCAGCTGCTCACATGGTGTGTTGATACACATTGTGTAAGAATCCACATGTATATTTACTTTTATGTCCCACTCAGTGGATATATACTTAATTTTTTAAAAGCGTAATTGTTAATATAGTAATGTAAGTTTACAGTTTAACAACATAATTCCTCAAAATGACAGAGTTTTTCAGGAGTTGCAAATTTTGGAAGGAAATTTGAAATACTTTTACTAATATAAAAATTGGTGTCTAAAAATACCTGCGGACTGGGCACAGAGATAGGTTGAATTACAGCGGTGGTCACTCCAGATTTTGGCGTAGAAGATCCTATTGTCAAGGAAACAGAAGTGGTTTTCTTTTGGGCCCTGAAAAATAAAAACCCAGCAAGCACTTTATAGGATCTGAAATGAGAATGTGTTAGTTTTTGATACATAAGCCACCTTGTACCTTCTACATATTTAAATATGTCATTATCAACTGAAAAGATCAACATGAATGATGAAGATCAACATAATGGATGAAGCTTGAGTAGAACACAACCTTTGTTTAATTTACACTTCCTCACCCGATAAAAAGTACTGATTTAGGATGAAACTAAAATGTGTTTTGTTTCTTTAATTGTAGTCCTGTACGTATCTCTTTGGAGGCACTGGATTGGGTGATTACAAATGAAAACTTAAGATTAACTTGAACTTACTTCGGAATATGAAAAGTTGGCATCAACAAAACTGTTGTCAGGGTAAGGCCAGCCTTCTCTGACAGAACCAGCCCATTAATACAATCTGCAGTTATACTACACATTTATAACACATGAGAGAAGTATAAAAGACAAGACATACACAAATGTACCCCACATGCTTATTCAGATTGTAAAACTACCAAAGATTTTCCAGTATCCCTTATTAAGAACATTTATACAGTATTGGTACTGCTTTACACACTTACTGTGGCATAGCTCCAGATTTCAATTTGAAAATTAAACTTTCACTCTCTGAATCTGTAGAACTGGCACCTGGAAAAGAAAGTTTTTTCAATAATCTTGTATTTTTTTGCTGATCTATTTAATGCTTAAATTCCAAAGAAAAAACTATGATACTTTTGCCTTTCACTTCAAGAATTGAGAACTCTCTGTAACAAACTACAGTCAGTTTTTTTATCTGATAAAGATTGTAACTATGTACTTTAGACAGTTACAGAAATCATAACCATGCCAATTTAATTGCACACTGCTTTCCCTAGGCTCCTAGCTGTCTCCCTTCATATTGAAACAAATATGGCCAAGACAGAAAAAAAAATGCTGACTACTACTGCTCTACAGGAAATGTACAATTTTATTTACTTAAATTTTAAATTTGAAGCTTAAGCAAACATACGGCTTATACACAGATAACAAATCTTCAAACTTAAATAAGAGCAACTCAGTATACCAAGATATTTTCAGACTAAACTTGCTGCCCATGATCTCCACATTTCAGACTATTTACATTAACCTACACATAACATTTATGTACTGCTATTTCTTGCCAGTGGAAGTCTTGATATAATGTATGTGTTTGGCAATACCCTGAGCTTACTTAAAGAAAAAAATTCGAAAGCGTTTATTCCCTTCGTCCTAGTTTTTCCTAAAACACATACTTCACACATTTATTCTAGACACCTTTGCAGTACATACTATTCCTCAAAGAATTTGTGCATATGTATGGGTAGCTATATGTTTAATACAAACTGTAAGCACTTCATAATCAATATGCATAGTATAGCATAGACGGATTCCAATGAAACAATGCTGGGACTGAAACACTCAAGTACCCTATGGATTTACAAAGTTTATGCTATAAAAAAATCAAAGCAGTAAGTAGCACAGAACAGATGAGAAGAGAGAAACAAATGTCCAGTCATCAACGTGGGTCTACATGAAAGGACTTCTTAAGAACACAGAACAAACAGGTCTTGCATGGCTGGGCCTGCTGCACAAAAGAAAGTATGACGCATCAGTGTCATCAAGTCTATTAATGTACAAAGCAATGCTTGTGTATCAATCTGTTTCCCTTAAAAATGACAGGGGAGGAGCCTAATGACTTGTACAAGTCTCTCTCTCTCAAAGTAACATGTTACAAAACTTCAAGATAGGACTACCATGTAGCAAGACTGGCAGATGTCAAAAAATGAATTGTTTTATTCAGGGTATCTCTCTGTCTAGCTGTTTCTTCTTTTACTGCTGCTTCTGTTCTTGTAACTTCACATAGCATTATATATTTCTACTACACCTGAATGTTTCTGAAATCATTATTACTTCTGTAAAGCAAACTCTTACTAGAATGTGGAAGATGCAGAAAAATTTTGGGGATTTTGCTATTATATCCCAATGGGGCATTAAAATTTTCTGAGAATAAAAAGCATAATGAAAGAAATCCTATAAAGGCACATATTCATGATTTAACTAATTTACAGTGAAAAGTTCATTGTTTTGTTAAACTAAAGCTATTTAATAATTTTGCTGTGTCATTATTCAGACTTCTTATAACTACTCCTCATGTTAATTTATCTTATGCTTTCAATTGACCATTTAAATTAGTTTTAATGAGTTACAAAACTGGTAAAAGAATACATACTACCCAAATTTTCGAAAGATGTATGAATTAAAAAAAAAATCAGTATCCAATTAAGATAATCTTCCCTGAAATCCAGTTCTCCACTAAAAAATAACTTAATAATTTTACTCATGGTCATCATTAACTTTTCTCAGAGAAAATAATACTTGAATTATGACTAATTTTGCGGTCAGGAAATATTTTGACAAAAACTAGCAGTTGTTTCTGGCAAAACCAGTATGACTGACTTTAATCTGACTTAAAATCACTATTCCAAAGATAAAAGATTATAGTTCATTTAAACACTACTAAAGAAGACTCACTTGGGGCAGCCACGTTTATTTGCACAGGGAGGCAGTTCAAAACTGAGATGGGAATTACTGCGATCATGATGATCATTACCGCTATCACCAGTCAAATCTTTAACTAGTGATTTACAGAGGTACTGCTTAAAAGCTAATGATAAGCCAAAGGCTTTCTTGGTTCCTTCTGTTTCATTCTTCATCTCTTTTCTACCCTAAATAAATAGCAATCTACTCAGTGATTCCCGATACATTCTCTGAAATACCTGAATTAATATGACGTGATGTTCAAAATGTGTTGTGTTAAAGAAAAGCAGAAGAATACCATAAAAATGCCACTATGTTGAATGTAATCTTAAGATACAGAACCAAAAGTAAACTTCAGCTTAGTTATCTTTTCTTATATACATGAAGTATTTTATTATTTTGTCTCTTACCTTCAATAAATATTTCAGCTGATGTGCTATCTGAACCAAAAGAATTTGAAGCCAGACAAGTATAGCGTCCAGTGTCGTCTTCAAAGGCTTCTACTATAATTAGTGAATGAAGTCCTCCACTTTCAGAATGGATCTGAATGTCAGGGGAATTCTGAAGTTCTTTTCCTTCACAGAACCATCTGCAGCCCACACACATTTAGAAAGACAAAGAAAAAAAGAATATAAAGGATTGGTTCAGGCTCATCGCACACAAGAAGACATTACACTCCGCTGCAAAAATCTAAATTGCTACTGAAATCAGCACATGGTGCTTTGAAGTGTTTAATGGCATTCACAAAGGAATAACTTGCTAGAATAAACTTTGTTTAAAAGGTAGGGAGACATTTCTGAATACTAAGAAAATGGTGCACAACACACCTCCATTCTAAAACTACCTCCTGTTCTGGTTTTGGTAAATGAATTTTTCCTGCATAACCTGTGTATTGGCTTGTTTTGACCACAGTCTAATCAATTTCAATATAATTTATCACTCCCATCTACCTGAACCCCACTGATTCTGCACACTGACTATCTGAATTTGTAATCAGTGGCACAGAGTCTAGTTGGAAGCCTGTCACTAGTGGTGCCTCCCAAGGGTTGATATTTGGCCTAGTATTATTCATCAATGACTTGGCTGGATGAGAAGGTGCCTCCTCAGCAAGTTCACTGATGACACAAAGCTGAGAGGGGTGGCCGATACCCCAGAGTGCTGTGCAGCCCCTCAGAGGGACCTCGGCGGGTTGGAGAGATGGGCAGAGACGAACCAGCTGAAATTCAGCAAAGGCAAATGCAGGGCCCTGCCCCTGGGGAGGAATAACCCCAGGCACCAGGACAGGCTGGGGGCTGAACTGCTGGAAAGCAGCTCTGTGGAGAAGGACCTGGGGATCCTGGTGGACACCAAGCTGTCCATGAGCCAGCAGTGTGACCTTGTGGCCAAGGGCCAATGGTGTCTTGGGGTGCATTAGGAAGAGCATTCCAGCAGATCAGGGGAGGTGATCCTGTTCCTCTACTCAGCCCTGGTGAGGCCACACCTGGAGTGCTGTGTCCAGTTCTGGGCTCCTCAGGACAAGAGAGATATGGAGCTCCTGGAGTTACAGAGCTCTCCCTACCTGTTTAGGAAAAGCGTGCAACACTTACAGGATGACAGATACTATAAAACAACAATCAGTGAGGAGTCTTTAAAATTGAACTGCCTCACTTTTATTGTTCTTTTTAATTACAAACTTCATGTAATTAACACAAATAAAAATGTTTTAAGACATCCTTCTGAAAAAATTACATTGTAAAACTTGAAATGTCGTGCCTATTTCAGAACGCAGAGTTAAGAAACCTAGCAGGTTTACACATTAAAGACATTTCTTTTAATAACATCATAATTGTGGGCATGTTCTCTGTGTTTACGAACAATAGATGTTTTGTTCCTGAAGGCAAAACCCCCAGTTGGTAGTGGCATTAAAGCTATATGCAATTGTCTTCCGTAATTAAAATACTAACAAGTTCCTTTTCTGTCTTCTGTTGCCTAGATAGTGAACAAAGAAAGTGTCATTTTTGGAAAGAACTAACAAACTTCCATTTGTTTACTCAGCAGACCTCTTTGGCCTACTTTTACAACTATTTGCCTTGGAGACAAACTTATTCTGTCAGCTCTACTGCCAAAATTAACATTTCTCTTCCTCCTCTTCCCCTCCTTTCCTCTTGTCACAAGTTGTCCCCCCTATCAGTACAAGGGCTTCTGCTACTATTTCGGATTATTAGACCTTCAGAGTCCTAACCTCTCTGTAGCCTTTCCTAAGCTACATTTTAAACAATATGCACAAGAGACTGGTTAATTCAATTTCTAGACAATCACAGACAAGAGCCTGTAATATGAGGCCCTACATAACCATTTGTTCTATTTTTCTTTCCTTTCTAGAAACATCCTGCAAAGGAAAACCTCTCCTCCAAGCCTAATTATTTTCTCAGACAGATCCCATTTTAATTTCATTCAACCTCTACGGCTTTCTATCGTTTCCTAAATTCCATGCTCACAAAATGTTTAAGAAATTATCACAAGCATAAGAACCTAAAATTTAAAAATTCTATTTATATTTTTTGTCAGACAACATTTAATAAGTAAACAGTTTCCTTAGGATGACAAGTTCTACTTTGTCCCTTGATTTGCACGCACACAGTCAGACTGAAGGAGTGGGAGCTATTCCTCAGCACTAGCTGGGATTAAGACTTGTTGCATCACATCAGTGTCATACTGAAAACGAGTCCTGACCTGCTACATCAGACACCGTCTGCTCCAGAGGAAAGCACATAAGTAAGCAATTCAATACCAAATTACCTCAGCTATCATTAAGGCGATGTTTGATGCATGGGAAACACACCTGGTGTGGGACTCCACTGTTTATTGTGGAGAGAAGAATTCACCTTCACATTTGGCAAGAGCACAGGTATTTGAAATGACGAACGCTGGAAGAGACTTAGTTCTACTCTTTCCTTTTCTCATTGTATTTTTTTTCTATGTACATGTTGATGAAAGAGGAGGATTACTTGCCATGAATTTCTTTTGGTGATTACATCAAAATTAGGTGAATAAGAAAATACTCAATAACTTGCCAGTTGCCAGTCCAGTTCAAGAGAGTTTGTGAATTCAAAAAAATGGTCATCAAATAAAAATAAGTGAAGCATTTTTTCCCCCAACACAGACTGAATTCTACTTTTTCATCTCTTATATATATATATTTGTGCAGCCAGACTTACTGCATTACATTTAGAATAATCATGGTAAGAGAATTTTCTGCTCCTAAGGACTGAAAAAGATTCAAAGATAAACCTTTGAAGAATTCCCCCTTTCTTCAGAGGGATCACTAAAGCAAGCAACAAATCACTATCAAAGGGAAATTGAGCCAAAGAAACCAGGAGGACTCATGGCTAGACACACAAAAATAGCCACAAAGCAAGTCTTACAAGAAAATTCCAGTTTTATGCTAACTAGGGCAGCATTAACTCATGTCCAGTCTATTCTAGCCTACTGATCCTCTTGGGGATAGCTAGGATTACTTTATAGCCGCGAGAAAGCAACAATGCTTTGGGAGAGTTAAAACACCCCAAACCAACCCAACCCAACCCAACCCAAAAGACATTGAAAGTAACAGAGAGGAACAAATGGACTGCAGACGCTTTGAGGAAAAGAGAATTCTCTATATAGAGAACATTGTTTTAAAAAGACAACTCTTTCACAACCTCTGGATACCAAATATAAAAATATAAACTCATTTCCCTATCCCTTTGTTGTAGGTTCTCAGTATTGCATTAAGTGTGCAAATAGAAACAAAACAGGCAGAGACACCAACAAAAGGTTTGCAGATATGTGTACATATCAGTCCACAGAACAAGACTTCCAGCTTGCACTGTGGGTGCATTCCTGCAGGCCATATTACCATTCATGCAAATTTGTAGAGAATTGTCCCTTTGAAAAAGAACAGAAACAACTGTAAGATGTCAGATGATTGCTGACAAAAAAAAAAAGGAACATACATTTTATATAACCAAAATAAATTTTATTAGTCATTCTGTATCTTGCCAAATTTCAAATTACACTGAATTTTTCCACTTCTTCCTACTTCCTTCTTCATTCTCTTTTCACCATTGCTCTTCTTGTGTGCATTTCCACTGTACCACTCCTTGCCTTGCTTTTTCTTCAACCGTGCTTGCTTTTCACCTACATTGTATCTCCTGTATATTAAAATCACAGCAATTAAATATTTAATGCAGCCAGTGAAACAATCACTAGACTGGAAAGTCAACAGACAAGGAAGAGATTTTTTTGTAGCAGGGGAACAATGATTAGGTACTCATTTTTCATGCTTCAAACCCTCTTTGCTTTACCACTGGCTACATGGCGGCAAAACTAGAACAGCAAACAAAAAAGGACAGTCAGATGCCAGGTGAGCAGCAGTTCATGCACACTGACATCCAGTAGCATTCCACACAATATGCCTTTCTACTCACTCTTCTTTTCTTTATGCCCTCACAATCCTCCATGCATGGAAATACATAGGAGCACGTGTGTCTGGGATTTTAATGACCCTGAACAAAATATAAACAGAGCTGAACAGTACACTGACTAAGTAAGCACAAGGGTCTTAAGAAAAACAGTTCAAGGTTCTCTCTAATGCATAATCCTGCTGGAACTTATGTTTTCTGAGAGTCACTGAGGAATAGAGAGGTTTTCCTCTCTGCACACTCTTAAAGTTAATTTAAAATGGCAGCTGAAGTGAAACTTTAAGATATAGCCTTAGGGAGAAATTATAATAGGGAACTCTGACCACTACAGAAAGTGCAGAGAGATAAGTTGTAAATTAAAAAGTAATTTTATCCTTAGTGGTGTTAACTATGTCCAGCAAGAAAAGTCAAAATGAAATACTCTGACATTCCCGTACTGGCAGAGTCAGCATTTCCATCAGAATACTGTGTAACTCCCATTTTGTTTTTCTCCATTGAAACTAAGCAGTCCAACACTTCCAGACTATAAAACATTACTACCTAAAGAACTTTACCTGATTTTTAAAAGAAATCAGCTTCATCACGAAAGATTTAGAGTACACTGCAGGAATCAATCATTCAGATGCTTATAGTTCTCTACACACTACCCAATTTTTTGAAATAGATATTTCGTTATTTGTATTGGTAATTCATAAGAGAGTTACCAATAACATCATACATACTTTAAATATTTATATGCTGTAATCCTAAAAACAAAACAAAAATCTGACTATAGATGCTCGTGCTTTGCCTGAGCCTTCAGCTAAGCAATTAAAAAATGGCTCTATAAACTGAAAACCACAGAAGTAAATTTGATAATAAAAAGTGTGTTACTTTATAAACAGTGTACATTAATTTAACTGATTTAACTGATTCTTCAGATGTTGCACAGTGTTCTCCCAGTTCTCACAAATTTCAATGAGGACTTCATATCCAGCTGAGTAAACCGCACCCTTATGTACTTGGAGACCAAACCTACCCTCCTAAAGCGCCAAAGAAATGGCAAGAGAATACCAAAATTGTTGTATTTTTAAGACATGAATGAACATTTCAGCCTGCCGTTTCCTACAAGTTAACTCTGCTTCCTCTGAAGGGAAGCTTTGCACCATGTTTTGTGCAAGGATGCAAAGTGCAGGGGGTACAGAAGTAACAGATGTGACCAGCTGACCCATGTGCTACAAAACTTCCAAGAGCAGTGAGCAATGGCCTCCGTCACTGATTGCAACCTGCGCTAACTCCAAAGATGATTCTTTCAGCTTATTCCTGTTATTAGGAAAATTTCTTCCCTACATTCTTGTGTAGGTTTTCCAAGCCTCTTTCAGTTCACCTCGCTCATGGAACAAGGATTCTACTCTGTTTCAGCTTTCAGCTGGGGAAATAATCTGAAAGTTAGCTTGAGATTTTGATAGCTTCAGACAAGATGCTCAGAGTTACAGCCTGTAGCTCATGTCATTCTCTCTGGGTACTGCAATGTTCCATAGCCTTACATAGATGTGGACAGCTAATTATAAAAGAAAGACAGCATTGTCAGACTTGAATAAAAAGTAATTGTTCTGTCTTCAAATAACAGAATCAGCTTAGAAATTCTTGATTTTTTTTTCAGGATTGCGTCTTGTCCTTGACTTTGCAACTGTCGGCTTCATTCTGTAGCTTTTAAGTATAGAGGCTTTTAAGAAAATATTTTTGATGGAGGCTTTTAGTTACCTGAATGATAGACACATTCAGATAAGAAAACACAAAATCAATCCTTTGAAAGTATGAAAATTGAACACAACACTGAACAAAGCAAAGATTTATAGCTGTATAACTTTCCATACACCAAACTTTTTAGAGAACATTTCTTTTAATTTTTTGATTAAGAATTTTAAATTATTTGCTCAACAGCTACCACTTTTTATTTTGCATTTCTCTGGCAGTGGTATAACGCATGCTGCTGATTTCAACTGTGTTACTGCTAAACTATTCTTAGACACAATAAGAATTTTTGATACAAAAAGCTGAATGTACTGAAATTTACTCCTACAAATTTGCTACTGAGGCAACTACCTCTCATTTCCTAAGGTCCTTCTGTTTTATCTCAGCTTCCTGTATATTTTTAAAGGAGCATCATAGTCAAAACTACTGTGAGCATTGTAATATGAACTGAAATACAAATTGATATTTTCTTATTAATTACTTTTTAAAGGAATGCTTACAGGTTTATTTAAATTCATACTTGGTTTTTGGGGGTTTTTTTTGAGGGTCTAAAAGTAGTTGCCTTGGTGTGAGAGAAGCACAAACAGCAGTTTAAATAAATAAACTGATCTTTTTTTTTAATATTAATTAAAATTTGACTATGTAGTATGAAAAATTAAAGATAAGAGTGAGTACACAGAGCAAACACATTCTAATTTAGTAAAATTTTATTGCTATAAATTGCATGTCTCTGTGTTCATCATACAGTGTTATAAAAGTTGCAAGATATGCATGCTGTGATGCAGTAATGAAATATCCAGATATAAAGGGAAAAATGGTGAGATTTAATGAATAAAACGGAATTACACATCATGCCTATAATGCAGAAGTTTTACGCTGATCTCTTCAGCGTAACCAGAGATACTATATCACGTAGAAAAGAGGTACCTGCTGTATGACTTACTTGGATATGCAATCCAAACCTATTTATTTCTGATTAATATACATTTCTGTAATAACTAGCTGTGTAGGAGGTAAAAGTACTTTCTATTCATTTCTTGTAGGAGCAACTTCTTATAAAACTGGATATGCTCACCATTTTTTTAGAACTCTGATTATGAGGAAAATACATAAATATTTAACATAAAAACAATGAAAAGTACCTAGCAACTTTGTTGTTGATCTGGCCTCAAAGTCTCATAGGTACATTTCTGCCATGCAGCAAAGAGAGCAGGGAAGTGACCCTTGTTGCTGATTGCACTGTGGGGTTGGTGCAAACGATATTTTGCAAATGTATCAGAGGTATCCAAATGAGATACCACATTTCAGGTAATCCTGTTTCATCATGCAGATCAAAGACATCTGTGCAGCTGTTTTTATTCAACAAGAACAGCAGGGAGATCATATTTCTGTAACCGGCCATAAAGCAGTCAATATTAAAGGAGAAATCTGTATGCTTACTTGTCTGACCAGAATGAACAAATATCTCTTAAAGAAGTTTCTTCTAAAACAATATTGTTTATGTTATAGTCAACCCTCTGAAATACCAGAATGCTGAAATGCATGCTGAATAACTTATTTCCCATTTTGGAAGTCCAAAGTTTAAACCCTACCTCACATCCTATTTTGATTTATCTTTACCCTTTGCCATAAAAGCTTTGTCTTTTTTTCCATATCTTTGTCCATTAGCAAAACACAGAGTACTTAATAGTCTTGATCTTAACTTTATGTTTTCTGAAGCCAAAAGCATTGTCCAGGTGTAGGCGTAACCTGCAGATTTCACATTTTCAGAAACCTCACACAGATCTTTCTTTTCCTTCTTTGGCCACAAGCCTGTGCTACAGAAGTGACACTTCCAGAAGCTGCAATTTAACTAACAAATAGATGTAAATAGATAATCCAGTTTCTTCTATATTTTTGCAATCATCAGATCAAGAAAGAGAGAAAATTCTGTGCCATTCAAGGACCACATATATCGTGAACTGCAAACCACCTTTTACAACAGGCCTGTTGATTATTTGCCACATATACAGCCAGTAATTAAAAGATAACCCATTTCACTGAGCAACTTCTATAGCTAGTGAATTCGGACATACATAAATTTAAAAGCTACGTGTCCATGTTCATACATATAAATAAAAGGCATGAACTAAAATTCCAAGAATAAATTAAATGCAATTAAAATATGAAGTTTTAACACTTCTATTTGTAAGACACTTTCAAGAGCTGTTGGACTCATTAGATAACTGTAGGCTAATTTAGTGAGATACTTTACATTAGTCATTTTCTTCAGAATATTCGGAACACTTATTGTAATACAAGTCATTGACAATATTTAATGTATCAATTTCCCTACATCATCTCTTCTTGGACAATTTATTCACACTTCATTTTCTGGAGCACTATGTTGTACCTGACATCTAAATGTTTATAGAAGAATATTTTATACAATATAAATCTATTTGACTAAACCTGAATTCCTGGCACATGTATGCATACTACTACCACCACTCACAACTAAGCCATTTATTTGGGATAAATCTCCTAAAAAGGGGTTTTGAGATCCAGTGCAGTCTGGGCCAACATAGCTAAAACCTCTTTGCGGGTGCTTAAGAAATAACTCTGCTGTCTTTCACGTTTGCTGCACTGAAGAAGGATAAATCAGAATAAACAAAGAGAAAACTTCTATTCTCCTGAATATTCAGAATAGGCACTTTCTGACACAGCTGAAGAGTCAAAAGAACTCTTTGCTTCACTCCAATTACAATTCTGTATTTCAGTAATGAACGTAATCATTCAACAACATGGATGGCTGCTCTCGACAATATTTAATTTTTTTTCAAGCTCTCATTACATGTTGAAACTGAAATAAATTTCCTTCAGAACAAAGCCAATATTGTGTCACAACAAAATACTTTTAATTTCAGGTGGCTAAATTCTCTTCCCTTCACTGAAAATTGTTCTCCTCAGCTATAAGACCCCAACATTCAATTAAAAAAGCCCGCAAATAACAGGGGGGAAAAGATATTGGATTAGAAATACCTCCAATTTGCAATAACTCAATAGTTTTATACATATATATTCCTAATGTATAGTACAATATCTTTTTAATGCATTAAAAAAAAAATTAAATACAACACATGGCAAAATAATTGAATAGTTGCAAATTCCCAGTTGTTCTTAGTCCCAAATTACACCATTTACATTTGGAAAGTGGTTGTTTGCTTCACAAATACAGTAGTAAAACCATCTCTAACCTCTCTGGGTTTCATTAGTTTCAGAAAAAAAAAAAAAAAATCACCATCTAGGACCTGCAGATTCTAAGGAATTATAATCTGGTCTACAATTTGTAAAATTGATTAAAATGCATTGAAAATTAAAATTTTTTGGTCTACTGACATATCTAAAAATGCAATTCTCTATTATGAGTCAGTAAAAACAAAACAAAACAAAAGCAAAGGAGCAGAATAAAGATACAGAAGAAAAACACTCACAAAGTAGTTTTGTGATATGTTTACCTGTATTTCAGACTTTACACTGAAGTTGGTAGGTGACATGAGCAGGAAGTGACAGAAAGAATAAAGTAGATTAAAAGATCAACTTAAATTCATTTATAACCTTAAAATTCCATAGAACTTTCTCATTTTGAATTTTCAGGTTTCATATTTCACGGGAAGTTTTTTTTTCTTTTGAAATATCTTCTACATATTGACCTCCACTGCAAAAGCTTGCCTCCAATGCCAATAAACCTGGAAGCTGTTTCCACGTGTCAGAGCAAAAAGACAGAACAGTTTATAAATGTGATGAATGAGCAAGTACAGTCATAAAAAGTTTGATAATAGCTGGCTCTGCAGTTCCATGCTTAATATTACTGTAGATGCTTTCATTAATTTTTTAATGTAATTCAAGCTTAAATGATTACCAGATAAAGCCATTCATTTCCCACCCTTTGAGAGTTTTATACTTTCAGAGGACTGTCACAGAACTATGAAACATGTTATACAGAAGAATTGAGCACTGAACACAAGAAAAACCCAGCGCCTAAAACATGCACTTTTTGCATTCAACTAGCTACTACACAGGAGCTCCTATAGTTTTAGGGCACGAAATGCCAGACATTGAGCAATAATTTTTTCATTCTGACAGGTAATTAAATTGACTGGTTTTGTACAACTTCCTTCTGGGGCCTGGAACATCTTACCCTGAAGTCAAAGTGTGGTAGACATTATCTGCATTTCAGATTGTTCCACTAATTCATTTGTCAGTAAGTCAAGTAGACCCCTTCTGCTTGTGTCTGTAGTTACGCCAGCAAAAGGTAAGATTTATTTGCTGTTTTATTTCATGCAAAGATTATCATCTCTTCCCCAAAAAATCAGAAAGTTAGATTTCCAAAGTAGAGATGCTGCTCTGTATATTCGACACCATAGCTAAAGGATTTTGCTATATATGGAAATACACAGATACAAGTTTTCTCTCCAAAATGGACTTGAAAGTTAATCCAGGAAATTCTGCCTGGTTTATGTTCTATGAAGCATCCTAAAATATTTGCTTAAACAGAGTTACAGAAAGATACCCCAAACATATTAAAAAGTAGTCCTCAAATGCATCCAGCCCTGTACTGAGAGTACAGTACTGGTGCATAAAGCATATGAGAACAGAGCTAAAGTTTAGTGCTTCAGAAAAAACACGCATATGGTATTAGAGACAACATTCCTGTTTCATTCAGATTGTTCTCGGTTTCAGAGCATGCTGGAAGAGCCCACTAGAGCAGCATAGTAGGCCTCCCTCATTTTATTCCACCATTTCCTCCCCCACACATTTTTCCCATTCTGTTAGGTTGGCCATACCCTTACGTGTATTTTCAGAAAGAACCTTCACCATAGTTTTCCACAGTGTCTAGCACATGGCACATTTTATTGAATATAAGCATTGGCCTGGTAACAACAGTCCGGACAGAATCTAATTGCACAAAGAATGTTCTTGTGTCTGAAGTAGATGAATAAAAATGTTTCTCTAAAAAAAGCTCAATGAATAGATCTTTAAGCAACGAAACAGTAATCGAACATGAGATAATTAGATATGTTTTACTATTGAGAAACTGAGGTTAAGCACTTTGTCCATTGTTACTCAAGAAAGATAAGACCCAGCTCAGAACTCGATTTCCACAGTCTTAACTCAAAGGCCACCTTCTATGTGCTGACCATGTCTCTAAAATTAGAGCGGATTCTGACCTTGCATTACCAGATGTACTGTTAGCCATAAAATTATTCAATATTTTGAAAGCCAGCCGACTGCCATGAAGAGATGGATGTGTTATTATACAGCCCAGCATGCCAATAAAAAACTGAAGTTTCATTCTTAGGGATCTGTTTGCCCATTGCAGATGGACTTTATGTGGCCACCTTCCATGAAGTCTGAAGGCAGTCAGGCACCTAAGTGCGGTAAAGAGCTGTGACGTTCACTTAAATTGAAGATACCATCACTTGGCTTATATAGACTTATGCTTAAATCAAGTTACCACTTCAGGTATTTGATAGGAAATTAAGAAGATCATGGAAGGGAAAGAAAAGAAAAAAATTAAAAGCAGTGAAAACAGCTAGAGGAGGTTAAAAAAAAGAAGGCATTTAATAATCACGTGTGAAATGCTGAACATTTTTCACACACAAAGAACTGTTGAGGCTTGTAGGATTAACATGATTCCTTGTCTAGCTGAAATGGAATGCATAGTGCCTATAACTGAAATGCTGCTCTTAGCTATCCCTTATACTCCTTCAGCCAGAAACGGATTTTCAAACAGCGTGCTGTCGTTATTTTGCCTTCATGGGGAGGGGTACCTATTACAGAATTGCCAGGCATAATCTTCCAGTGAAATAACATTTTGAACTTTGAGGGAAGGATTGTAAAGAGTTAAAAGTAAGGAAAAAGATGCAAAGTCATAAGAATGAAATTGCATTTATGCAATTTGAATTCTACACATAAGGTAGATTGCATTTAATATGATTGTGGTGAGTTAATGGCAACTCAAGGCTGACAACACACATTTCAGATGAAGAAGTAATACCTCTTCTCAAAATCATAATACTTAAAAAGGGAAAGAAGATGAAAACTATGTGAGACCAATCACTCTAGTCTACAGAAAATAAACCAACAATATTAAATTATGAAACCTTAATAACTTTCAAATCAACAATAAGTAAAAGGAAACCTCCATTCAGGATGTATAGTCTTGTCCATCCTGAACACATGGAAATGGTGACCGTGGAACTTGTTGGTTTACCTTGAAAAGCAACAAACATCTTGCTGGAGGTTAGGAAAGGTAGAAAGCTATTCCATCAAATGTGACATATATTGCCATCACTGCGCTTTTTATAGGCATAGCTAAATGGTGCCTATAGAAGACAGTTATCTGCATGATAGCAGCTGAATAGATAAACTTTTAATTGGCACCTGCAACATTAGCTAAACTAGACCAAATTAAATGCAATATGAAACCCTACATAGCCAATACAAAACTATTCCATTTTTATATGGTTACTATTCCTACTATCATCTACCTTTTTCTTACTTCTCTCAAGCTAGAGACAGTCAATACAAATTAGTTGAGCAGAAGCTAAAATATTTGGTTCATCTGGGTCAGGTCAGCAACTTAGTAAATGACAACAAAGCAAGAAAGCTGCCAGCAGTTTTGGCAGTGCCTTGCATTAAGTATGACAGCAGCCAAATTTACTCAGTGAGACTCAGCCTGCAGAGACTGGCATCACTGTGCAGAGTGCCACAGGAAGCAGAGAACAAGCACCTCAGTCCTGCACTTACTACGGTTTTCAATACCGGCAATAGCTCTTGGAAGGCTGGGATGTCAATGGAAGAAACTGTCATCATCAAAGGATTCAAGATTAGGGTGTCCTATATTCACAGACATTTGCAACAGTTGTGTTTATTTCATGTATTTACAGATAGAAAATCCACCATTTATAACTAGTTAGTTTCTAAGCCTATTGGTCTGGATAAAACTGGAAGCTTTCTGACTTATTTCCAACATTAACTAGCAGTACAATACTGAAAATACGTGTTCTGATTCATAATGTAATATTATCAAAGATATTTTTCACAGTTGCTAGTGGAAAAAAAAGGTTTGATCTCTACGTAATAGCTGTCATATTTACAAGTAACCGTACTTTTCTGTGGCACGCTATTTTCTTATATCTACCTCAGAGGCAAATATAATCACAGATATAGCAAAAAGTTACCCATTAAAGGAGGTAAAATAAGATTCCAGACTTTGGTCTCCTGGATAACATCTGAGGTGTCCTAGGACAGATTTAGAGTGAGCCGTCTGAAAGGGCCTAGCTGAAACAGCAGATAAAAGGAAGGAAAGCTTGGGGAAGGAAAATTGCTTGACTCAGTTCTCCCAAAACTTACGCCACCTTTTCCTCAGCATCCTTCACATAGCACCCCCATACTGAAATTACATTCCATTGGCAAAATCTGACTGATTTGCTCAGTTTGTACAATTAGATACCTGGCATTAGGGTTAACTGCTGCACTACTGTGCATTTTATGACCCTCAAGCAATCTTCCTTAGGGAAGGATTACATTCGCTTCCTAAACCAGGTCTAAGGACCAGCCATCACCTTTTTCTAAAAATGACCAACTTATGCTATCTGTTCAGGTATCAATTGAAGTGCCTTTACACATCTCACCATCTGCAAGACACAGCACAGCTCTCACTTCACTCTTAATTTCAGCTTTATCAGGCAAGCTTACCTCCGTCTTTGACAGCTGTCAATATGGTATGATCCAAAAGCATGCATTCCCCCCTGCTTTAGGCTTTGGTGACTATTTGCAGAATCATGACTAGTGCCTGCTTGCTCCAGACATTCACTTCAAGACTATTTTCAAAATTTCAAGATTCTTCCTACCTACTGACATACATCAGCCTAGCCAGCCACGCCTCAAAGAATACCATGTGCAATTCTCACAACCATTATGAAACCTGAAATATGAAACAATACCAAGAGCAGGTTTTAGTGGAAAATCAAAAATTCCCTAGGAATCCAAAAACTCAACACTGCTTTAAGGTCTACTCCTCTTTGCAATGACTCGAGTTTATATATGCTTGCTATGACCCCTATAAATCCTGGAATTCCTTGATCCTTATTTCCTTCTCCAATGTGCCTCTCTCCATTGTTTGAAAACTGACTAAAGAGAGGGTGTCTGTTTTACATATGCACAGTGCAATGTAGATTGCACCAGCATTACAGTCAGAGAAAAAATTTAAGTAGTCACTGTTTAGGAAGAATGACAACTTTCAGTCTAGTAACAGATGAACAACTGTATACAGTTATATGCATACACCCTATAAAAGCTGGCCTAAAGATGTCTCAAAGAACAGGATATTCTGGTATATATGTGAAGACACAGGAATATTCCCACCTATACAACACAGCAGAAGCTTGTCAGCTTTGCTTCACTTGATCTGTAAAGCATTGAGGGGCTCTGGAATTCGTCAAGGACTTCAGGCACAAGATATGTCTTTTACGACTGGGCATCATAAAGGCCATGCTTTCTTTTATATTTGTAGAAAGACTGCACTGTTTTATCCACAGTACAACTAGGATTGTCTAGTATAAAACCAATTCCAGTTGATTCTACATATTTTATATGCATTAACTCAATAAAACTGAACACTGACACAACGCATTAACATACTACAAGCAGGAACGTCAGGGCACTGTAGTATACATTTTGACCTCTGATTAATTCTCACAGCAGTTATTCAGAAATAATAATAGCTTTCCCACCTGCATTATGCACTTCAAAGTTCTAAAAACCTGCAAATAACTTTTAAACATTTACATTGTAGTTTATGTGAGGCAGAAATTAACTAACAGTGATTCATGAACTCTGGTTAATGTTTGGGGTTTTGATTTTTTTTTTTTTTCTTTTAGCTTTTAGCCTTTTTTTAAAGTTAAGAACAAAGTTCATGTGCAGCCTGTAAATTAGGGAGAGGTGTAATCTTAAGCAAGAAACTAGTTGAAAGGGACGTACACAGCTACACGACTGACATTTTCTCTTTTTTTCCCATTTTCCCCTAGCTAAATTTACCACCCCAATCCTTAAAGACAGCAAAAAGGGCATAGCTATTGTTTATTTGGTTTCCTGTTGTAGAATATTACTTATGTATTATTTCTACATAAATTATGGTGAATTATTGTAGGAACTGCCTTTCATCATTACTTCATCTTCCAACCAGAGGCAAGAATAAACAGTGTTTTTCAGTGCTCTAACTTTTTATCTGCATTGTATGTTTGAAACACCTTGGACTTTTTTACCCATTTCAAAAGTGTCCATATAAAATAACATTCATCATCTACTACTTTCATATGAGGGAAATTTGGATGAAAGTTTTATATCAAAGCTATGCACCAGTTTATGGGAAAAATGTAACAATTGAAAAGAAAGAACTTAGAGCATTGAGGGAAGAACAAAATTTTATTAAGAGTATTTCAGAATAAAGAATATGCATAAAAAGAATACAGATTATTACAACTTTATCCTTCAGAATAGGGATATACTGTATGTAGATAGTTACAACAATTTAAAAAGAATTAAGTTATATAAACTTTTCAATCCTCTTAAGAGCAGCCCAAAATCCTGAGCATAAGCAATTAAATTGTATGCATTAAAAAAAGGCCTTTCCTTTTTACTTCTGATATTTTCCATAATACAGTTGGAGTGGAATATATTTACCATGATTTATGACAGAGAGATCTTCCCTTATCTCTATCCTTCTCACTTTTAAATCAGGTCACCAATTACACTGTAATGTCCAAAAGAATTGCTGAGATACATTTGCTCTCTTTGAAGAGATGCATGTTTGTATCCCATGCAAAATATTCAAAAAAGCTATTTTTCATTTATTCAAAGGAACACTAAAACTATTTGTCTTAACCCTGACCTTACCATTAAATGCTATGACCCAAACTCTCAGCCTCTAGGCAATTAAAAAAAAATAAATCGTTTGACTACATCCAGCCAATGATTTCCATGTTAAAAAAAAAAGTCTAAGTTGGAGCCATGTGGTCTCAATCAGGCAGTAAAAACTCTCTGTATTTTCTTAAATGCACAACTGCAGTATGCCCATAACCTTTCTTTTAAATCATCTTAACCAGATCTGAATCACTCTCACCACAAATGATTCGGTGGCCCTGGAATGTGCTGGGGTAGACAGAGTTGCTCTGCAATGAACACTGAGATATTTCCCACTTTCCTAGTGTTAAGAGAATAGTCTACAGGAAAAAAAAGTTTTCTAAAAGGTTAAAGCCAAGACAAAAACTGACATCATAGTTCAATCACTCAAGAAAAAGAGAAAAAAATGCATCTACTGCCTAATAAATCAGCGTTGTGTGCCACAAAGCACAGTGAGCCAACACAGCCAAAGAACAGCTTTTCTTGCTGAGGCAGGGATACCACAAGCAGCTGGCAGATGCATATGTAATTGTATTCACAGAGAGCCTCTAAATCCATTAAGCTGGCCAGAGTAGGGGAAGCTGATCAATTAAAAAAGCAGAATATACACCATTTCAGCAACAATCTGTGCAGCCTCTTACACCACCTTACAGTATTTCTTACCATGGGCTACCACAATTTTTTGCAGTTTAGTATATGCATATATGGCACTTTCTTAAAAGCTTATAGGCAGATCACTTGGGATCAAAAAACGTTTTGAGGTATACGCATTACCTGAATGTATGCTGCTAGCCTTCTTCACCAGTCCCCTTGAGCAAATAGAAAGGACAGGCACAAAAACACCTTAGCTTCCTCAGCACATCTCAGAAGGAGTTCCAAAATATTACTTACATCTAAAGTTATAACAGAGGAAAGGGAATGTAGGTCCTTGGGGGCTCCTAAAAGTCACGTTTAAACAGCAAATGAGCAAGCTTTGCTTAAATAACTGTAAGATTCTTAAATGCCATTTCCTCTTTAAAACTGTGTCTGGAGCCTGAAAGATTTCTTTCAGTCTTAATCACCTCAAAAAACAATTTAAACATGTGGCCAAAGTGATGTGCATTTAAAACAGGCATAGACCAGAGCCAAGACATTTGGATCCAGTTATTAACCTTCTTATACTTCATGGATGTAGGAATCCAGGGATTTTGGTACAGGCCCATCTCTGAACTCACCACTCATTGCCAAACCTCACAGTCAATAGAAAATATGCTTTAACATATCAAAGCAGGAAAAACAGCATAAAGATGTCAGATTTTTCCACCACATCAATGAGAAAAAATGTCATTATAGCACCCATGTAAATTGTGAAACTGAAAGCAGCTGCTAAAGCAACCTGACATGGTGCCATTGGCAGAGGGGGGTCCAACTCAGGAAAACAATATTCCATTTTTAGTTCTGAAAAAGAATCTTCGCTAGTTCTAGTCCATGATTCCTGTTCAGCGAATAACTTGCCATAAAAAGAGCTAGTAACCACTATAGAAAGAAATGCCTTAGTACCTGGCAAGCAAAGTGTACTAAACAACCCAAACACCTTAACTTATTGCACACTGTGCTGCTGAGCACAGCTTCACAGCCAATCCATAGAAACATAAGTTAGCAGATCATTTTTAACAGTTACCACACCAAGCTGAGTATTCTCCCAAATGAAGGGTGAAAGCCAGAATGACAAAGCTTTGGTTTTCAGTTACTAAATTAGAAAAAACAAACATACAGACCTTAAACAGTTAATTGACTGTGATGGCCACACTTTGCACAATCACAGATTTGCTCATTCAGCATATTTTTCATGTGACTAGGTTCACCTTCACAAATACTCGATCACCAGCAGTTAGTAACCGGGTAGAGGGAAGGGAAAGCTCACTTTGTCAACAAAAAATGTTTGAATAACTGCTTGAAGCAACTGGTGGAGCCAGAGTTAAGGGAAGGGAAAGGAATTTTTTCCCCTTTTCAGGTCTATTGTCCCAGTAAGATTTCCTTGGCCTTTTTGTTTTAAAAGTACATAAGTACATTCAGTCACCTGGTCTTTCCCCCTTTGTCAAATTTATTATACAGTTGACCTTCTGGATTTCAAACGTTTCTTATGCATCACTTTATTAAGATAACCCACATAGCAAGACATAATAGCATGCTGATAGCAGGGCTTTATCAGTACTTTTAAAACAAATGGGTCCCTGCAGTGAACTTCCTTTGACAGCTAGATGGCATTTCTGAAAGCAAAGCATTTGGATTAACCTGCCTCTGTTCTGATCATTATAAAACTTTTCCTAAAGACAATACTGAGAGACAAAAAAAAAGGTCTTCGTAACAAAGCAAACCTTTCTGCTAGTAAACTTAAAAGGCAGCAGTCTTAACACTTTGAAAAAGCAAGAACAGCTAAATCATTTTGCATATCGGAAAAGAGTCTCTTTTTGCAACTCCTGTCCTCTCTCAGAGTCATTTATTCAAGCCTACACTCTTTTACACTGTACATTAGCTTTCACTTGCATGCCCTTGAACAGCAGGCTCTCAAAGCTTTTTGTTTTAAAAACAGATTCACTTTGCTCCTAATAGCGGGGGAAGGAAGGGGGAGGGGGTATGCTCTGAATGAACGCCAGTCATTTAAAACAAACTTGTTTTGGGTGCCTATAAACTAGTCTTGGGATGCATCTCATCCCTTTACACTCCCCATCTTCCCGAACTTTAGTTCTACTCATATCCTCTGTGATGGAATACCTTTCTTACCAGGTTCAACTCTAGCACGTACAATACTGAGAGACCTCTGCCAGTTAAAGTTGCTCTGTACTACACATGGCTCAAAACAAAACAGGTTTGCACAAAACCGAATAATAAAGCCATTTTGGAAAGCTTTCCAAAATTGTACAGACACATAGGAATTTTGTTAAAATAGATACATTCTTATAAAGCTTTTTGGAGAGGGAGAAATGAAGAACATTTTAATGCTAGGCACTGCTCCAAGACCACTATAACAGCACACACTGTATGATTCACTCACGTACTTTCCCCCCTCTCCTAATGTAGTAAGCTAAAGCACCTCGTAGTTTCCTGCACCTTTATACACATTTAATGCTGGCACTTACCGTTGTGGCACAGGGGGACCCCACCCCCGCCAAGAAGCTGAGCGCTGATGGTCTCTGGGTCCTTTATTCCTTGACTAGCCCCGGCTCTTAGCTTTGCTGCTCTAAATTCAGCCTAGTCCGCAGAGGAGCACAGAAAAATTTAATAGACAGCTGAGCTGCCAAATTCCAACCACCACGACCGGCAATGAAGACGTTCTCCCTAGGTCTGACTGAGTCCAAAGAACAAAGCCTGCTGGCAATGAGGAAGCGGAGTTTAAGTCCTCTGGCTGCAGTCCAACTGTTGCTCTTGCTATTGCTGCAGAGTACGTGAGAGTGTTTGCATGAGCTTGTAACGCATGTAAGAGATGGGGGCTGGGGGAAAGGAGGGTGTGTGTAAGGGGAGGAATGCTGGCCACATCCAAAAATAACATGAAGGAAGTCAAGTAGTGATCCGTCACCCCTCATTCTCTCTCTTATCGCATGTGCTGAGAGCGTCTCTACCCTAAGATTCTGATCTCAGGAGTAGGTAAAGAAAAAATCCATTTGACTTGCAGCTCATATGATTACACTTTTAAATTGTAACTGGGGAACTGTACACTTAGAAGAACACGTTACGAAATGCATGATTTAGTAGCAATCTACTTGATGATACTGCAGCCAGCACGCATTTCACACTGTGTGCATTTGTTTGCAAACTGGAGAGAAAAAATAGAAACTACTAACGTAGTTTACCACACACTAGAAAACACAGTGTCACGTTTAACTGTCCAGAAGTTCCTAAATTCCAGTCCTAGGTATTTCCAGATTCTGCTTAGTGTTGATTTTCAAAATAGCAAATGTTGCAAATTTACAATACAATGCAAAAATGAGGATGTAAAAATCTTTATAGAGTTTAAATTTCCCAATTTTTAAGAGTTATTTTAAACAAATTCCACATACAGAAGAGTATTGTGCCGAAAAGAAAATAAATACCTATGACACAACACAAACAAGAAAATCCTACCCCAAAAAAAAAAAAAAAAAAAATTCCCTCCTGAATAATCAGAAAGCTATAATATAACCATTGTGTCTTTTCTCATTCTGTTAAAAGCCTTAGAATACTGATTTCAATAATTGTGGGCTTTTAAAAATCTTTAAAATAGTCATTAACAAATAAAGAACAAATTTAAGGAAAAACAATAACTCATTAATCACAGAATCTTCTGAGTTGGAAGGGCCCCATAAGGATGAAGTCCAACTATTAAGTGAATGGCCCAGAGAGGGATTGAACCCACAACCTTGGCATCAGTAGCGCCATGCTCTGACCAATTGAGCTCATCTCATTATAGCCCGAATACTATTTTTAGTACTTGTATTTAACCTGGTTTCTGTCAAATCAAATTGAGGACCTCTAAAATTCCTTATAAACCCAGGAAGAGTCTCTACGATTAGTTAACATTTCTGAAGAATCTTTACTCAGTCTAGTAGGACTTCAGTCTCAAGGAATTCCCTTCAAAGTACTGTAAGATAACTCAATGCAAGTCGTACTTTTACTGTGATACTCTCTGTGAAACATTTAATTAAGTTTTAATTTAAACATTACAATATAAAGAAAGGTCAAAGCAGTTTTGGATTTAATTTAATCTCATGCAGATTAGTTTAGCCCATGACATTGAGGTGTTTGATGTGGTGCTGGGTATTTAAGAAAAGCAAAACTGGTCAACTTCAACAATTAATAGTTTTGAAATACCAATTTTCACAACAGAAATAAAAGTGGGAAAGAAGGCAGAAACTAGTTAGAAAACAGACTCCAGTGTTATGGTTTCAACAATGACAGCATAAACCAGGCACCTGTTTACACAAGACTTTGTTCCTCAAGATGGGAGACAGTGTAGCTCAGACCTAGTGATTTCCATTTCCAGGCTCAATACGTCTGGACCTACCCTTGTTTTATCCTTTAGTAAAAATAATGAAGCTTTGGATTGGAGCTTAGGTTTTATAGAACAGATATAATACATTTCCCTTCATTCCCATTACATTAAAGAAATTACAATGCTTTTCCAAAGCTACTAGCAGAAAAATTTTTATGATAAATTTTAAAACTCCAAATACACTCTATGTTGAAGGTAAATCTCAGAAGCCTATAGAAACCATCTGGAATGTAAGGAAGTTATGATGATTTAAGTTTGCCTTCCTGCATATTCACTAGAGACTAAATTTCAATATATTATAAGGCCATAAAAGTTACAGTAAATCCAAGTTCTGTATCAGGAAGTTCAGAGTCCTACTGTGTTGTGATGTATTTTTCTGTGGGTACCTGGTAGCATGACAAAGCTTGGCTTCCTTTGTTGTCTTGAAGTTTGCCAGCCCTAATTTAACCTGACAAATTTCAGACATAAGGAAAGATCAAGAACAGATAAGATTACTGAGGCCTTTTAGTCTACACCTCATCCTATCCTGAACATCAGCTGCATTGAATTTGCTGAATTGGCTAATTACAGCTCTAACTTGAAAAACATACTCTTCAAGCGGACAACAGCAAGCCCACATTTAGTTTGCTATGCAATCCAATCTCCAGACGTGAGAGGTTAGTCCAAACTCCAGTTTTAGCCCAGACATTTGAATTTGCTTTGCTATTATGGAAAAGCACAGGCCTGAAAGAATATGAATTCAGCAAAATTATACAACATAAAGACAAAAAAAGCAAGTAAACGAAAGAGCAATAGGGAGCTGTCACCTCCTTTTCCTCTGTCTGTTGTCATAACCAGACTCAAAGCTGTTTTCAGGAGAATTTGAATCCAGTCAACCCAAAATTCCAATAATATGCGATAAATTAAAGTTGAGTATTTCAGTAGCTGATACTCCACAATGTGTATCTATCCAAAATATCATTACTAGCACAGATAGTACATTGTAATTCTCTGATGTCTACATAGATGAAAGACATGCAACACATAAAAGCCCCCCAAATCCTGGATTTATTTGTTATTGGGTAATTAGTGAACTAGAAGATGGAATTTTTCAGGGGTCTAGTTGCATAAACTATTACAACACTAATATTGTTGTTATTTAACTCAAATATAAGGCAACCCTATGACATTTAGGAAACTTACAATAACTGTATATTTGCTAATTTGCAGCTGATCTGCTCCTAGTAATGTCTTATTTCCTGCCTAAAAACAGTTTAACTGTAAGCTTCAAATTCTGATGAAGACCTATCAGAGTTCAGCTTGTTTTCCAATTGTTCTCATTTCTAGTTAAAGAAGGAAGGAAAAAGAAATCACATATATTACAAAATTTTTCATTGAAATGTCATTCTTGTTAGATACAGAAATGAGACACTTTGTGTTAGTAATGCTTTGACTGGTAATATATAACCATCTTAAATTGATTGGTGCTCATACCAGATAGTTATACTAATTTTTGAAGCATTAGATAAACGCATCAAAAATTATAATCAGCAAAAAAATAACACAGATTTATAAGAGTCTTTAAGGGTGATCACTGTGTTCTAACTGAAGTATGAACTGGCCGCTGGCAGTAGCTTTTTAAAATCCAGATTTTCTCGTATACTGCATGGGAAGACCCGTTCAGAAAAATTATGGCAGATCCTCCTGGACTATTTGCATCAAGAACCCATCATATTTTATTTTTTTGGTCTCCCAAGAATAATAGTATAATACAATAAGAGCCATGTATTAAAAGGAAAGAACACATTCGGCTGTCTTCTTTCGAGCCCTTACTAGACACAAGCTCTGGTAAGTAGGGCAATTTAACAGTGTTCTGTACCCACGAATAAATGTGTTTCCAATACAGCCTATGCAAATCTGGCATGCAGCAGTAAAGGTCACACACTGTTTGGATGTGGGGAGCACTTGCAAGACAAAGGCTATAATCTAATGAAAGAGACGAGAGCGTTGAAAAATGCAAAAAGATAGAAGACTGAGGTCAGACAGTCTGTATTTTCCTAATTCAAACATTTTCCTTTTGGTATCTACATAACTAAATTGTTTAAATGATGACTCATGCTGAATTTATCTTTGATTATAAAATATTTAAAGGTTTTGCTTTTTCTATCCATATACTCTTTTCAAGGTTTCTGCGGCTACTGACCCAAAGTCTGCTTTTTCATCACTTCCTTTGCTCTCTCCACTGCTCCCAAAGACTTTTGATCTTTTAAAAAGTGAAAGTGGTTTTGTGGCATAGGTTTATGGAGGAACAGTTTCTCTGTAAAGATAATGTGTGAAGTATTTGCATGTTCTGAAATCATTTAATGTTGAAATTTCATTCTCCAAAATGAGAAAGGTCTAAAGAGCATTTAAACTTTTTTGAAAGTTAGACTTACTGTGTATTTTCAAAGTCTTTTTTTGTCTCAGCAGTATAACTTAGCTTAGTTTTTATTTAAGATAAATATAACTTCCCTCCTTTCCCAGTTTTTGTCAATAAACCTTCACAGAAAATATGATTTAAATTAGAGGAAAACAAAGTTTTCATAAAACTTTCCTTGCATGAATATTTTCTTATTTTAAAGACAAAAAAATATACATAATTCTGTCTTTGGGTTCTCCCATGTTTCTATTTATAAACACTGTTAATTCACTTATAAGCAGTAGAGATGCAGAAGAACAAGGTAGTAGAAGCACCTGTATAAGCAATGTATAAAAATACATGTATTCAGGTATCTCAGAATAAGTTAATTAATGAGATTTCTTCCACACAATCCAAGGTCAGAATTAACACTGTACCTAAACTGAAGTTTTAAAGAGATCACAAGCTTTTCAAAGTCAGTAACTATTAAAATGAACGGTACCTGTAAGCAAAATGCTCTCAAACTTCATATCTCTATCATACTAACAGTATATTACCAGATGAGTTTGGTTTTCCAAGTGTTCTATAGTTGCATCACAACATCAACTGATAGAAATACATATTTGCTACAATTACACAAATAAAAATCCTCCTCATCTGTACTTAGGCCTGAATGTCAGCCAAATAAGATGAAGGATATTTCAGAGCAAGAGAAGAATCTAGGAACCTGTCATTTAAATGGCAACAGGAATTCCCCAAAGATCACAATGCACAAGAACTGTTTTATTTACCATTAACTATTACTTGCCAAATCAGAAGCTGTATCTGATTTCAATGGAAATCTGCTTACATTTAAAGGGGATATACGCAGGCATCCTGAGCCCAAAAAAGTCAAATGGCTGAAGTGTTTGTTCACAGAACCATTTACCTCTTTTCCTTGCTTATGAAATCCATTGTAATCTCAGGATAAGCATAAAATAATTAATCCTGAAATAGATTCCATTTTAATTGCTCAGTAATTAAATGTAAAAGCATCTTAAAAGGATGCACGGACCAGGATAATGAAAGAGTGGCAATGAGGGAACCAAACAGTTCCAAAACTCAACTCATCTACTTGTTTCATCCATGCACTGTCCGTATGATTCATAGAACTGGAATATTCTGCTTGAGGTTATTGCTCATAGGAATTATTCTTGTAATTGCTAATTAGTCTGAGATTCTTATGCCTTCTCTTATGTATCTATTTATCTGCAGTTTTAGTTCACCTTCATTCCTATGTTGAGAGAAAATACAAACCTACAGTGTGGAAATGGGTAATGATTCTCCATTATATTCCATCAGAAAGTAAAAAAACCAAATACATCTCTCTGGACAGGGCTCATAGTCTCACTCAGAATTGAACATTTTCACAAATAAGTGAATACTTTAAAAGATGTTAAAGAAAATTACACTCCTCATTTCATGAGAAATTATAAATCCAGTGCAGGGGTAGAAAAAGGTGTCAGCTTTGGTTGTAAAGAATAAGGAGCTACACCTAAAAATTGTTTCAAATCTTGCAATGTAATTTGCAGTGTGAATGCTCCCTAGTTCTGCCCCTATTCTGCTCCTTTTTTCCCCCCTTAATGTTATTTTCTGCCATTTTCCAATACTATTTACTAATGAAAATCTATGAAGAATAACAGAAAAAAATATTGCTTGAATAGAGTGTAAAAAATCCATGGTGACATTACTAAAGAAAATGGAACCACAGGCATTTTGTAATCTTCCTTTCCAAGCTGACAAGGCAAATGGCTGGGACAACTGACCAGACTCCAAGAAACACCAATGCAACTCCAGTCTTCTGCAGAAGCTGAGCAACCGCTATTAGTTCTTAAAACAAGGCTTCCAACATTGCCAGTACATCCTTCTCTATGCAAACTGATGTCAGCAGATAATGCTGCTGCCATCTGACCACCAAATCCATTTTAGCTAAGAAACAAGAAGCCAAAGTAAGAAGAAGCTAATAAAAAATCTCTTTGAGTTTAAACTAAGAGAAGGTGTTTTCCTAAAAGTAACTAAATGACCATTAAATCGTCTACAATATACTCTCCCCCCCACCCCTTCCTTTATTTGCAATTCTAAGAATCTTTGAACAGTCTGTGAAGGAGAACTATTTATATTAGTTCTTAGCATAGTTTCTGGTTTTTTAATGTGTTTTTTTGTTTGTTTGTTTGTTTTTAATCTGAGCAATGCCAAAATCATTATCTTATGATCTAGTAACTGTCAGGAGTTAAATAATAAAATGTAGCAACACAGCAGGAGGTTTGTGGGGACCAAACCGTTCCACCTGCCACATTTCTCATATTCTGAAGGTGGGATTTTTTGCTTGCTGTTTTTTTTTTTTAATCACATTTCTTTTCAAAAGTAAAGGAATCATTTTATCCTGTTCTAGTTGGTCCTTCAAAGAATACATTTCTGCAGCCTTTATTAGTGAAAGAAATCCAGCAACTGCTGCATTTCCGTTTAAATAAAAGTATATTTAACATTGAAACAACAAGTATTTAGTAAAAAAATAGAATTAAATAAAGTGTAGCTGAACCAAGAAAGGAACCCTCCTATTTTTTCTCATGTCCTAAAGGTTCAGTTCTTGAACTCTGATCAAGGTTTTAACTGACAGCAAGGCATCTGCCATCCCCTGAAAGTCACATAACACCTATTAAAAAGTAAGTTGCATTATTTACTACAAACCCATGCAAAATTATTACCATCCTGCCCTTCTCACCATAAAATAATAAATCATTCTATTCTCAGCAAACAGCATGTTGAGAAAGAGCAACCACAAAGCTTTTAAATGGGAAGAACAACCTCCTTTTAAAGAAACGTCCTTTTAAAGCGATTAGCTTAAGCCAAGTAAAAAATGCCGCATTTTTTCAAGATGTGTTTACTAAGCAGTAAAAGCATTTAACAGATTTGATGGTTAGCCAGCATTTATAAATTGCCATAAAGAAAGCAGATAAATTGAAGAAACAAACCCCTTTATTCGGTTCTGATGTTAAATTAATCAGTACTCGAGGAGTTCTTATAGCCACAATACTGGCACTTAGATTTCAAAAAAATTATTCTTGGGTTTACTATTAACAGAAAACATAAATTGTTTGTACAAATGCTTTTTGTTAGATAAGAGTAGAATCTAGGTAAGCCAAAAATCCATGGCCAACTGCTATGGCAAAAGCAGTATACATTTCTACTTACGTAAAAAGGGAACTATCACTATTAGTGTTTTCTTTTAAAAGCAAGTTACAAAGGTGGCCACAATTTTTCCTTCTCACACTTTTACAACATTAAATTTTGAGAGCTATTATATTAAAAAGTTATATTTCTCTTGAAGGTTAGAATATTTTCCATATCAAAAAACCAAAAAACCGGAAATCATATTTGGGTATAGAAAATAAGGACTAGAAATAACTCAGGAATAAACATTTAGCATAAAGGAAGCATTGATATCAGCAGAAAATGAAATTAAAAGTAAATTTAAATAATCTCTCAAAAGTATACCTTATTCATAAAAAATTTTTAAAATAAAACCTCATTCTTTGCATATTCACTTTGGAGTCGATGCATAATTTTTTTTTTTAAACAAACTATGTAATGTCTCAAGGGATGATTTCCAGAAAAGATATTTTGGCACAAACACTGAGGATTAGGTTGGGTGGGGGAAAAACCTCCCAATAGATCACCTAGCAGAGACTGCTGACTGGATTGAAAGGGGGTCCCAGTTCATGAATCGCCTGGAACAGAGCTCACTTGAACATCAATCAATACTTTTTATATAGATTCAAGCTTGCTTTGGCTGTTTGGATAGCTGTGGAGTGAAGGCTGAGTTTTACCAGGCTGCTTGCTTCACCTACTTCTGGTACAAATCCCCTTTCATGATTTGAAAAAATCTTAAAAATGCTATTCAGATGGATTAAGCATGCAGCAGTAATTCTTCAACAGTAACTTGAGGTAAACCACATATTTCTATTCCTAAGTTCAGAGGAAAATGAATTCAGGAAATGAACTCATTGGTAAATTAAAAAATAAAATTAAAACCCTCAGAAAAATCATACCGAACACATGATGCTGTTTCTCTCCTAATGCATTGCTTAAACATTGAAGAAGAGGATTTTTGGTACATGAACGCTGATACCTGGATTTGATAGTGTTTTCAGCAAATAGTAGCCAAAGCTGTACTCAAGATTCTTTTTTTTGCCATCTTTAATGGGATTTTAAAATCAAGGATTTTTTTCTGTAGTCCCTCAGGTATTTTATGTTACCAATACCCAGGAGGTTCTGCTCATTAAAACTGTATTTTAAAAATATTTAAAATATCCAGCTGTTTTGGAAAATCAGACTATCTCTTAAATCACTCTGGTTAGAGATTTTTTCTTTTCAGACCCCCTAAATACAAAGTTTGTACCCCTTTGCAATAGGCAGCATTACCAGTAAGTTTCAGTCAATTTAAGGAGCGATTTCTTACCTCTATCCAATCAACATAACACATCCAACCTCTTAATTTTACAAGCAATAAAACTCAGGCTACAGTTCAGAGATGATTTCTTACAGATACGTACAATTCACACTTTCACCACCTTAATATGCTACTGGGCTGTGTGACACAAACCACTTTCTCTTCTTCACAAGAGCATCAATGTCAACCCTCAAACCTGTACCTTGCAGTGCCTTCCAAGCCCCTTGGCAACCAAAAATTCTGTGCTGTGTTGACATTGATACTTCTAGTCTGGGACGTACAAGCTGACTCAACAGGCAGCTGGGCAAACAAAATAGTAATTCTGCATAATGACTTGCACCAACAAGAAAGCCTTCCTGGCTTCTTATTTTAACAAAAACCTTTGATAAAGGTTTCTTTTAACAACGTGTCCTTTGAATAAGAACACAAAAAAATCAGTAAAAAAGGCACACTGCCGCAAACAAAATCAAACAAACAGGAACAGTGACTAGTTTTTGTTAAAGATTTTATATTTTTAAGAGGTACGTTTTCCTAACTTCATGCCATGTAATATATCACTATGGAAAAGCTGAATTTGCAAAGTTTTGCACAGAGGGAAATTTCAGGATTCCTGGAAAAGATTAGGTGAAATTGTATTATACAGGTGTTTGCCAATTCATGTACATGGTCCATCAGAGGAGCTTTTTGAACGGAAGCTTTTAAAGGTGAGGACAATCTTATCCACAAAAGGTCACTTCTTCTAAATCAGTCACAGCCATAGTAATGGCTAAACAAAAGATCATTAGATGGGAAAAGCTGGGGTGCCTCACCTCTAGCGCAGTACGCTTGAAGCACATCTCTTACACCCGAGCCCTCTTCCTAAAAGAGGGCACAGCCCTTCAAAACAGAGCCCAGAGCCCTTCTTGCCTGCACAAATCAACTCCCCAGTGAAGTGGTTCTGCACTTGGGTGCACTTCAGTAAAGCCTGGGTAATGCTGTCTACATTGTCTAGCTAAGGATTCCTCAGCAGCCAGGCTACATCAGGGAGCATGTTACAGCACTACCGGCAGCCAGGGCAAGAAGCCCACCCTCCAGGAGGCCACAATCTGCTTTAAAACTGTCTGTCCTACATGCTTGATATCCCTTCAGCTTGCATTTGGAGATGAAGTGCTATCAACATGTTGTCATCCTTCAGTCCAATATAATTTAACAGGTAGTTGCACCCTGTCCATATGCAAAAACATCTCAGTACTGCACGAGCACCAGAACCCAGTATCCAGAAACAAAAGCAAAGAGACTGCATGTGTGTTTCATGGTAGAACCTGATCACACTTCACATCATTCTGCAAGTTCTGAGCTAACTGTGCAGCAAATAGGATTTATGGTGAAAATGGATACTCCATGCATACACTATCACAAATTTCTTAACCAGCAGATATCCTGCTGCTCTTCAGTGCTGTATCTGTGATCTTTGCATACCTTCAACAATAGCCTCACAAACTGGAACTGCCCAAGCAGTTCTGGAAACACATTCTTAGAGTTTCACTCTTGCAGGATGGCCAGCTGCTCCAGAGCAGCTGATGAACAAATGCAGAAAGCATCCACAAAGCATTCAAACACTCCCAAACACTCGTTGCTCTCTCACAGCTTCACTGTGCACAAAAGGGTTAAGATGGGCCAAAAGGACTAATGAGTAATGCAGCTGGCAAGACTGTTCTCTTTCCCCTCTCACTGAAAAACTGGCTTTTGTTTCTGCCTTCAGTGAATGAACTCATGCAGCAATACCTGTTGGCAAATCGAGGCTTGTTGTATTGTTAAGATACAGACAATGCTGCCAAGTCCTTGATGTCTTCACAGATCTTTGCTACACAGATTGCTGTGCCAGGGATTCATCAGATGATAAAGCCCACACAGTGCCAGAAGTAACATCCAATTGCCACATACCAGTCAGAGCTCTCAGGACAAGGATCATCTCTTCTGTATATTCACAGGCTCCCCTTTGGATATCACTGAAAATGCCAACTTCTCATTTAAAATGGAAAACATTTTATTTTATGCATGTAGCAGATTAATGCAAAACTTTTAATTGCTTTTCATTCTCTTTTCCCCTTACTATGCCTGTCATAGATATCATTAATGTTGATTTCTCACTACTTGCTGCAGTGATCCATGCATGTGGGGAATCAAAATAAATTTACACTTACTTGCTTATATATTTACACAATTACAAACACTGGGGCCCCTGACTTGGTGGAGGCAGAAAGATACTGCTATGCTCTAGCCTCACAAAGAAATTAAAGTTGTTAGGTAATAGCGCTTCATTTTCTACAGGCAGTTTACTCACTTTGAAAACAACCAAAAAGCACATAAACCAAGTTAAGTCGGTCTGTGCCACTGTAATGCCACCAGCAGCTTTTCTGTTCCAAGGGCAGCTGTCTGCAGGAGAGCTCACACAGTAACTGCCTTTCAACAGAGTGTCTTTGGAAGGAAACCTGGGCATTTCTAAATCTGTCAAGCGTGTAGCAGGCTGAACTGCATTCACCCCTCCAGTCTGGGGAAGAGGGGATGAGCCTGACTGGTTCTAGATGGTGCATGGACAACCACTTTGTATTCCCTCTTATTTTACTGCTCTTTGGAAGAGCAGCAAGCTGCTGAATGACAAGGAGAGTCAACTGAATGTTGCTCCAAATACAAGTTACTGGGGATATGAAGTAATAATCTAATATAAGAGGCAAGCAAGTTAATACACACAAGCAGGAACAATATTTTCATTAAAATTGCTAGTACATATATAAAAGCATATTTATATTAAGATGCATGCATTTCAAAATACAGCATTGCATAAAAATTATGAGAGTAGCGACCTGTACAACTGAAGTACTGGACAAGACTATAAAGACTTTGAACTAATTAGAGCTCACGATATGATTCATGTAAAGCACCTCAAATTGCACAGACTCAATTTTGCCAACATTCTATCATCTATGTACTAAGATATTGAAGACCTTCTCTGTAAATATGCATGCAAAACTAAGAAGACTTTCTGGCTTCCTTTCTATGCTCATCAAATCTGAAAAGAGAGAAAAAGCAAAGAACAGATGCCAGCCAATAGGTCAGATAAATAGTCCACATCCATTATTAAACTCATATCATGAAGTCAGAGGTTGAAGAACTTGTTTTTCTATAGCAAATTCTTGATAGCAGCTCATATTTAATGCTGCACTGCTTTTTAAAAGGAGGGCAAGAATTTTCCTTTAGATAGATAAATACATTTTAAAACTGCAAATAAAATTGAAATATTTCTAAGAAATAAAAGTTATTTGCTTTCTGTTGAAATTCCTTATCAGGAACAAAGCTCAAAGACTTTTTCTGCTGAGAATTTCAGATTTTTCCTTTTGCAATCCTGCCTTTTACTGAAAAAAAAAGTTAGTTAGAACACAGAAATGTATGTTCCGCAGTGTTCACTAGAGAAAAAGACAGGTTTAATTAAGATTTAGTTTACTTTTTAAACAGCTATCTGTATTCTAGACAGAATTTGATTACGTACATAGGAACCTGAGTGATTGACACAGACCGTGGGCACACACAAAACTATCTCCATCAGAAGAGATTACTTTTCTTTAGATTCTGCACCCCCTGTGTAATATGGAGTCTCATGCAAATGCTCTAGATATCCCAGCTCAATGTCACCACAAAGCATATCTAGCACCACTGGCGCCATTCCCTAGTCTAAGAAATGCAAAGATAAGCTACCCAAAGGTCAGATCTTTTTAAGCACCTGAAGCACAGGCAACATTAGCCCAATGTTAAGCAGGGAAATATCGAAATCTTGCAGGTGACTCATTCTGAAAAGCTGTATTAGATCGTTGAAAGCATCAGCACTCAACTGAAAGCAGGCAGTTTGAAGTTCCTTTTGGTAAGGTCACTAAAACGTCCTTTCAATGTACGGCAATTCTCAAAGGAGAGAGCAAAACACAGAATACCACATTTTGCTTTAATGTTTGTTATTTTGTATCGAAAACCAAGAGGGGGAAAAAACAACTTTAGGCATCCAAAAGTCATGAGAATTTTGGAAGTACTATGTGTTGGCATAGGATGGGGAAATCTCCATATGATACACTAGAGTGCAGTAGAGAGGCGTCTGAGGGAGCATCTGTCCGGCGTCTGACAAGGACAGTGCGAGATGAAGATGTTACGCTTCGATTACTTTAATCTGGCAAAATGGTATTAACAAGTCTCTGAAAGACGAGTGAAGTGAAATTTAAAAAGAGAATTAGGCGTAAACAACAGTATGTCTACAGATATATTACACAGAACACAAAATCCAGGCTGTAAGGAGCATAAACAATCTGCAAAGGGCTGATAGTCTTTCTGCCAAAGACATCCTTTTTTAAGTATCCAAGATGAGACTAAATCCTACAGTTGACTAAAAGAATATAACCTGACATTTACAATTTTTTTTAGTTAAAATTTTGCCCACCACATTTAGTAATGAATACAAACTAACACACAGGAGGATAAAACCAAGAATTGAACTACACTCAGTACATCTGCTTGCAGCTTTCCTTTCTAAGAATGTGTATTTTACATAACATCACCTAATTGCAGTGATAATCCCAGAGACTGGACTATCAGTTTTCAGTCATCACCAGAGAGAAGACAGGCTGATACCGCACCAGCTACAAGGATAGTCACATGAAAAGTGACATTACATAATTTTTTTCCCCCCAATACAAGGTGATGAAACCTATGAATATTAATTAGTATATTGTACAAGTTTCAGTTTAACACGTGGACTAAACACCAATAGTTTCCTTGAGCATCCTTGAAGTGCTCCTTAAAATGGGTGTTCTAGTGTTTAGGAAAGAGTAGCAATCTGAGGCATGCTGGTATCAATATGTAGTCAACCAAAGATGTGACCATTAAGAAAGACTTGGCTAACAAATTATTTAGCTCTAAATCAGAATGCTACATGCATCTGCTGTTCTTACACCAAAAACGCTAATTCTAAAGCAAGCTGATTTTCCCCTGATGTAAACAGTCTTTGTCAAATAAGACTCTAAGATGTCACTTTCATTGGTTTGGTATACTGACGATTCTAAAAATTGTATAGTATTTGCCCTCTCTGGCTGCAGTGGTGTGTAAGATGGAGTTGGTAGTACAGTCAGATGTTTGGTTTTTTTCCTTTACTGCAACACCATTCCTGCAGAAGAAAGTGAATCAAATTAACACTTTTTTTCAGCTTTCTATTTTTTGTGAGATGAAATTTCAGCATGATTTTCTCAGCTGTGCATACTTAAAATTAAATGCTTCTCTCATAATTTTTAGGTAGATGTGTAGAAAACTGGTATAACAAATCTCTATGCAAAACCTTTTAGCACTCACAGTGTCTCCAGGTAATTTGATTTTACCTACACAGTCATTCCCTTGTAGCTTTCATCCACTCTTGATTGAACATACACTCTCACGCCCACATATTTACAAGAAGCAAAACACGTATTTAGTGGTCTGGCCAGGATGACTCTTATGCAACGTGGAAAACAAGGGATGCTGGCTATCAAGCTCTTGTGTTTTCTCGAAGTTTCTTCTTGATTAGCAACAATTTTTTTTTTTCTAATGGAAAGTCTTTTGCTATAGGATTCCTTCTATTTTGGGATAACAGAAAAGAAAAAGCACATACCACAGTCTTGTTCCCACCCTTCTGTTGTCAAAATGCATGGTCTTCCACTGACAAAATGCTATAGACCTATTGAAGCCTTTCAAGTTATAACAGAAGTAACCTAGCATTTCATATAATCAGCTGGGAATTATGTTCTTTACTATCATTTGAGGCCATTCCTTTAACACTTATGCTGTTTCTTCTGGTGCTTATATACACATTTTTATTCATGCTTCATTCTCAGCAATCTTAAAATTTTACCTGTCTCTATAAAAGTTATTTCTGTACTGATGATGCCAAGTCCCTACCACCTCTTACCCCTTGAGAAGATCCCAGTCCTATTTTGCATGGACCTTTGCCTAGTAGGATCGGTAAAAAAACAAAAACAAAATTTGCTTTCAAAATCCTATGGGTATGGTTACTGCTGACTGATAAGTTTCCCAACCAGTCTGTGCAGTATGTTTTGAAAACACTTCTAGCCTTCACTGCCAGGGCAGGATCAGGAATGCAACAGACATCCCATCTGAAAACTTACTGTAAACAGAAGTACTTACTGGACCAAACTATACATATATCCATACAAAGGAGCATCCAAATTACTATTAATATGTAATGCAAAAGAAAGTAACTCCTGCCCAATACCTGCTTACCAAATCAACACTACGCCTTAGTCCCTGTACTCCCACAGAACACGACATGGCCTTGACGGCTTTCTGAAGGCAGAGCTCTAAACAGTCCCTCTGGCCCACGACTTCCAATAACCTCTGGAAAAAAAGTGGGATGTATTTATGGAGTGCACATTGCTACTTTGGAGAAGCTAACTATAAAATAGATAACATTCTGTAGAGGTTCCTGATGTTGACTGCATCTCTTCCCAATGAATGTAGGCACTTCTAGGAATAAGATCATGGGGGCTCACTAGCACCTGCTACTACTCTAATTTAGGGGGGATATCCAGGAATAATAACAGCTATCTGTCCATTTTCTTTCCCTGAAGCAAAAACTGCTTCCCCTGCATCTTCAAATATGGCAGTGCGATACAGGCTCAAATCAGCAAAATGCCCACAGCTCCACAAGACAAGTTGAATTCAAGTATGCTGAGCTTGTTTACTGCAGTTTGTTTGGCTGAATTAGCTTATACAATTATAAATATCTAATCTCAGATGTTATTGCATACCATACAAATAGTTGTAGTCAGAAAGTAAAAAAAAAAAAATTAAAGCCAAAGACCTAACAGCTTACTATGGAATCTTCATTTTGTACATCTTTCCCAAGACTGAGGCTGTTAGTCGTTTCTCCTGAGCCTAGGGTAGATGTTAATTTAAAATAGATAACTACCCATTTAAAAGCGGAATCAACTCTTAATGATGCAGTCCTGCAAGCCCTATTTATGCCTTTAGAGCTTAGAAAAAAGCAGATAAGAATGCTTTGACTAAAAAAAAAAAAAACAAAAACAACCAAAAAGGAAAGAAAGAATTTTTCAGGTGAAATATTTAGGTATGCAATGACATTTGCCTTTTTTAGTTTCAGTAGCACTTGAGCTTTCCACTGCTATGAAATGAAAATGGTTCACAACAAGTCAATAATCTAAGTTCCTAATACATCCAAACAATGAGGTAAACAATTAACAGCTTAAAAGAAATACCCTGGAAGTTTGTTATTAAGATCCTTAATCTAGGAACATTCCATGATCAAATTCCTTTCTTCTTTTGTAACATTCAGGCTTAATAAAAACAGAAGTTTGTCTACCTTTTAATCTTATTTTATCACTCTGCTGGTATGCTGATCTGTCATCAAGATGTGGAAATCAGAGACTACAAATGTTAATTAAAATAACACAATTCAGTTTGGATCCAAAGGAAGACATGTAATTCAGGGCTTGAATTTCTGTAAGCGTACTATGGAAAGGTCAAGATCAAACATGTATAAATGCAATATATAATGACATCATTTTTGTGTTGCCATAGTGAAGAGGGGGAGAATTACTGCTGTAAGATGACACACATTTTGCATGAAAGGAAGCTCTTGTTATTTTGCTACCACACAGAGTAAATCTATTTTTTCTCCTAAAGTGAAGTATTTCAAACAAAATGTGTCTTACAGGGACTATATTTATGCAATTCTGGTACAAGTAACCTGCAGCAGGATCATCCCCATAGGGTCGAGTTACTCCAGGAAAGAATATGAAAACAAAATGCTTTGTGACCAGTGCTTTTACTCTACCTGCAAGGAAGCTTACTGATTCATTTTCTACATACTCTTAATTGTTATAGTCTTTAAACACTAATTTCACTCATTTTTCTCCACAAAGTCAAGACCACCACGGGGAAACTTATGATAGAGAATTAATGTCTGATTACAAAATTGTCATTAATAGTAAGCATAAATGTTAGAACTTACACACCCTATATTTTCTGCCAGTTTTGTTTTCTCTATAAGCATCCAAAAATGCTTCAATCTATTAAATTCTCTGACATAGAACACATAATATTGCTGGAAAGCCCTGCAACAAAATGTCTTCTGGATAGGGTAAACATAAATTCACTTTAAATTCAGGAGTAGAAACAACAAAGGCAGAAAACATAGAGTAAAAATAAAACTTCAGGGAAGTATTCAAGGCAAGAGATTCAAGTAAAATCAGTGTATTATTATGCTTACAAACATTTTCTACTGAAAAATCTGTTTAATATTCTCTGTCAGCAGGACAGCATGGACATCAGAGTTTTACACTTTTAGATCCCAACCAAATTTAAATTAAACTATGCAGCTCACCTTTAAGGACTGTGAGCAGAAACCATTATATTACTGAGCTTCCTGGTCTTCAGATGAAGTTGACAGATCCTTTTAAGTGACCTACTGAAATCATTATGAAATCTGAACAATCTACAGGAATCAAAACAAGAACATACTCTATGTACAATGCATCAGTTTATGGCATAGGAAGTTATTTTGTTTTAAAAATTTGCATAAACAATAATCTTTCTATGGACACTGCATATTCAAACAACTGTTCTTTCTGTCTTCAAGTAAAAAAATCTGATAAAATAGATCTCAACAGTACTGATTAAAAGTGGTCCACAGCATACAGCTTTTGAAAATATGATCCTCCTGGTTTGGATCCATGTATGAAAAGTGGCATGTTTTGATTCACGAATTCTAAGTCAGAGAGCTACACTGAATGCTAAAAAATTGAAACTTCAAGTAGCTCTTTAGATTCAAAACACCTCTGCTTAAATTTGAGTTTAAAAGTAGGAAGAAACACTACTCTTGTATTTTTTATATTTTTGGACCTTTGTTTCTACTATTGGTATATACTCTAATTTCACCTCTCTCCTCAAGTCAGAAACACTATCTTTAAAACATAAAATAACCATATTTCTAAAAGAAAAATTAAACTAAAAGTAAAGGTAGCATTTTCCCTATTGGCCTCAAAGGAGTTAAAATCTACCATATATGCAAAAAATACAAGATATTATTCTTTATCCTATTCACTGGTGTAATATACACCTATTAAAACTTCTACTCAAAAAACTCAAAATACCATGTTTAAACTAAAATGAAGATGGAAGTCTCTATAGTAGAAGCTGTATTTATATAGTAAGCACCATTAAATAATAGACACCTATAAAAACCACCCATATTAAATGTTTCAAATACTTTCTGACTTATATTTTTATAGTTCGGCTCTTTGTATATATTAAGTACATCCTTTATAAAGATGTATATTCCATGTTAAGAAAATATAAAAGGAAAAACTTCACAGTTCATTCTTTGATCCAGAGTGAAGTAAGGGCATTTCAGCAACAAAAGGAGGAATTTCAGAACAAAATGAAAGAGGTGTTACTAGGTGGCAGATGTTAAAACTTATAAACAATAGTAGTGAATAGATCTCTTTTTTTTCCAGTCATTGCCTGTTTATGAACAATAAAAAGCAGCTGCATGCAGTTCTACTAAGAGGCCCTAAGGACAATGAGGACTTGCAAACAGTAAATACCACACACATGAACTCAAATTAGGAAGAAGTTAGCATAATTATGTTTTTTTGGTAAATATTTGTAAGTCATTAATAACAGAAAATTAGAAATGCTTCCTACCTAAATTCTTCATGAAGCAAGCCTCAGCACTTTGTAATACTTTCCTGTCATAAAAGTGCCAATTACTTGGAATTTTTAGATGAGATCATTCTCAAAACTGTTCACATCCGTGAAATGGGGAGGGGGTTGTCAGGAGGAGGAATTGCAGCGCAGTGCTGTGGGCATGAGTAAAGCTGCCCCAGAGTGCCCCGCCTCTCACTGGCTGCTCCGGACCACTGGAACAATATTTGCCGGTTGCTATGTAGACAGAAGCCATTGCCAATTCATCCCATTAACAAGACTGAACCTGGTTCTGGTTGATAAGAATGGGCATTGTCTGAATAAAACGTGTTGATAAAATACTCCCCACAGGTAAAACTGATCATTTTCATGTGCTTGGAGAATGTCAAACTCACGCCTTGCAACCACGCATTTAGCAGAAACTTTTATTTCCATATCATCGTTATTGGCCTTTCTTTTTAGCAGATTTGGAAGAATGATACCTCATGCTTTTTCAAAAAGAACATAGAATTTTTAATGTATTTTAATCTTTTCAAACCACTGGTTAAATAATTATTCTCAAATAATTTTACAGTAGATTATTGCTTTTTTTAAAGTCAGCTGGAGCAGCTGTATATCTGACAAGCTGACTTTGTCCATGTCACGAGTAATGACAGAGGGTTCTGAGCTTTCAGTATTATATTTGGAAAGAAAAGGCATTGCATACAAGCCGAGTACATTAAAAAGCATTGCTAAGAGGTTAAGCACTCAGATGTTAGGAAATGCCAAATAGCAAACACATACTCTGGAGAGAATTAGCTGAGCAGATAATGGTGTTTGGGAGAAGAAAGAATGGAACTGTTTGTTACCAGGTTTTTCCAACACATACTAACAGCACAGGAAGGACAAGAGTAAAGATCTTAGAGACTGAAAGGAACCTGCTCTCTCTCCATTTGTCATTAACTTTATATATCCATTATATCCATGCCTATTCCTGTTCCATCTCCTTCATAACCCTGGTTTCATCAAACAACATTTGGAATTCTTTGCTATATAATGTCTACCTACTTTTAAAACAACTACTAATATTTGTTGTCTTTTTATTTCCCTCTACATGAACAATTCATAAGCAATTCCTTTTCAGTATTAACACTGAGATAGAGACTGTTATCACTGCTTTGCAAATGGGATTGCAAAATTCCATTTGAAATACTTAGGAGCTGTTTTTTTCAGAGAGTATATAATGCTGTATGTACTTAGAGCAGAATTTCTATTCATTTCAGTTGCAGCTGAAAACATTGACCTCAGTACCTGGAAGAACATGTGTAATTTTCAGTATTCATTCAATAACCAGGCATATTCATTCAATACCTAGTTTTCCAGCTCCAGCAACAAAAAAAAAAAGGTAAGAATCCCACAAAATTCCTTTCTTGATTTTACCCCTCTACTATATCTGC
>VZRR01013053.1:137715-165125 GCA_013398015.1 Oreocharis arfaki | reverse complement strand
GGGGGGGGGGGGAAGATGTGATTATTTAATTACATAATGTAGTGTACTGTGAAACTTGCTTTTCTATGTTTTGAGTCCTTGACTTTATAACTTCAGTAATTACTTATAACTGAAAGCACTTTGTGCTTCTTGGAACAAGCCAACAAGGTAAGTTCTACCACACAACATTACAAAAAGTCATGGAATCGCATCAGAATGTTTTAGTCTACCATGAGAAATTCTGACTTACCAAACAGCAAGTCAGAATTGAATGCTGTTGTCCCGTNTCCCCCCCGGTCTCATCCTCTATATGTCTGTATCTTTTTGTATAGGCAGCCCTAAACCACTACTTCACATTTTCTAGCACAGCCCCCCGACGTCTCATTTCGTTTTCTTTGTTTTCCATCTCCTTCCATTTATCCTTAGTGGACTGCAATTCCAGCATTCTTAACCAGGCACTCTGTCCTTCCCTCCTCCCCTGGTTTTCACGAGCTTTTGTCTGGTCAGCTCCCAGCTCGTTCACAGCTCCTGACATGGCCTCTCATGTCATTAAGCGCTGATTCTTAGTGCACCCTTCACTCCTGGCTGAAGCTTCTCTTCAAACTATCCCAGTCTCCTCAGCCTAATGGAAAGCATGGAAATCCACCAGCCTGCAAAGGATTTAAGCTGCTTAGATTCGGTTCTGAGATGAACATGGCCAGTACAATACATAATCTTTGCTTTAGGGCAAAATTCCTTAATCATGGAACTACATATAAATCCAGAAAGAACTGCAGGTTGCAACTTGGCCAGCTGAGTGGATTTTCATAGGAGTGGCAAAAGGCACATCTCTAGCACAAAGGTTGCCCTGTATCAAATTTCAAAACATGCCCTAAAGAACTGGCAGGATAACATATATATTACTGGGCACCATTTTCTTTTAATTCAGGCAAACTAAACACCTAATTTTCTGCTCATTCCTCTCTTAAAAAGAAAAAACCTAAAAGTCCCACACCCTTAGCAGTCACAAAATCCTTCCCAGAACCTTTTAATTGGTTGAGACTTTTGAAGTTAAGGGATAACGCAGCTGTAATCAGCAGGTCTTCAAAGGATAGAAACAATTAACGGAGGTGTGGATGCCCCCAAAGAAATAATTTATGATGTGATGTCATTACAGTATCTGGCATTATGAACTGGAATGCATGCAGCACTAACAGGACTGATGCTGATTCTCCCATGCGATCCATGGTAGAATTCCTGCATGAGACTGACAAAGAAGAAGGAATCTCACATTCTCTACAAGACACTTTCTGTTGCAACATCCATCCCACTCCAGCAAGAGATGGGATCAGGCTGCCTTGACGGAATAGAATGTTTGTGTCTAAGTCTTAACTCCCCCCACTCCACCAGGTCCTATTCATGTTTTTTTAAGTTACCTGAATATTGTGATTGCTCAATTATTCACCGAGACAAGAAATAATCACTATCACAATTTATATGGCAAATATAATACAGGTAGTGACATTTCAAAAGCATTATAAACTGAAGTGTACTTTCTGAAACAAAACTCTTTTAGTACATAATAATATGTTGTGGTAGCTTTGCCCCCACAAGTAGAATAGTAGTCAACAATTTGCAATTGTCTTGAGCAAAACCCTATTGAATCGCTGTTCAAATTTTAGCAGCATGCAGTTTTCTGTACAATGAATAACAGTTCTCTTAAAGGTCCAATCAGTAACCAAAACCGTTTCAAGATTGATTTGAAATCCCTCCAACCATCTACAGCTTTCCCCTTTAATCCCCTCTCCTTCTCCTGCCTTACTTCTGTATAGATTCATTTGTGCAATGCTCCTGCCACAAAGACTTTTAAAAAAGTGAACAAACTCCCTTGGTACAACAAATAGGAGAAGCAGAATATAATTTCAGGACCCATCACTGCACTTTACAGGATTTATTGCAGACACTGACTGTGCCAAGAGTCAGTTCTGTTAAGTGAAATGCTGCAAATACGGTATTTTAGTGTTTGACTTTATGGTGACACATTTGTACTACAGTAATGAATAATATGTGCTGTTCTCCAGCATATTTCCCAGTATACTGCTATTCACTAGTAATAAAGGTTCTTACTACAACAATGATATTCTGTGGTTTCCCCCCTCTTCTCCATCCAACTAAAGCATATTTTAAACAAATACAGAAAAATAGTTAAACTGCAGTCAACCTTTCAAACAAGAACTCTGTTCTTTAAGGTGACAATCTAATTCTAGAAAGCAGTGTGAAATGAAGTTAGTGTCTTTAAAAATATATTACTTTTCAAGTTACTTGATATCTTCACTCTCCCAGAGAAAATTTCCTGCTCTGGCTGATGGCCAAAGAGATTATATAGTAAGAGGCCATATCCTTTTGCCTTTCATTATTTAGGCAATATTTCATACTACTACAATGTAATCAAAATACTTCCTTTCTAGCCAATATTTGGCCCTAATACAGATCAACATTTTTTTCATTGGTATTTTTAAGTAGCTACTCTGAAGAAAAACATCATTAAATCTCAGCATTTCTTCATTTTGCCTTCATGCTGAGATAAATATCAAAAGTATTCTGTTAGATCTATGATGACTACTCTCAAAGGGTTCTCAGGCTATAAGGTTTCATGAAACATAAAATTAGAAAAGTGAAATGGATTCAAACACTAAGTGAAAGGATAGTTTTATTTCTCTAAATCCAAAATACACATACTAGAAGAGGCACTTATAGTAATAATATAACCACATGCAAATAAGAAAAAACATTCAGATACATTTTAAAAACTTGGAACAATTGTTATTTTTTTTCCTCACATCAACTTCCTTTCCTGATTTCTGCAGAAAAGCAACAGAAAAAGCAGTTTTGTTTTCAAAGCAAGACAAGAGAATCTCTACAGAACTTCCTGTGTTTACTGAAATTACACAGAGCATCTCTAATTTGTCTTCCTGGAAGAAACAGGGTTTTTGATCATCAAGTAGCCAATACAGAGGTTTGCATGAGAGACACAGAGTATTGTGAAAGCATGGTAGGCTATCATCTTTTCATAAACAATGTCTGCTTGTATGTATGGAACAGACTTCAGCAGATACAGGCAGATCTGTTGACAAAGAGCAGAATAAAAGGGTCAGGAGTTCTGAACTCTACTGGTAGCTCTGGAATGGGACCTGATGCTCTGGCTACAACCATCACAGCCTTGTCATAGTCATTCTCTACAACAGAGTGACTTCACGAAATTCTGTATCCCAAATGAGAGGTGGCTATCATTAGGGTGCACTAGAGCGACAAAAATGGAGTAAAACTCAAGCCCAGTGAAAACTGCAACACTCTCACAAGAGTGAGAAGCAGCAGTAATAATAGGAGAAGCAGCCGTAATAATAATAGTAATAATATTTCTTGCAAACCCCAAGTTCCATCCAACCAACTATGCCTTATGCTTACATGCCTGAGTGATACTTGCCTTTCTTGCATCGTGGGGTATCCTTGTGGTCTATGAGAAGAGTGAGTTAACTAAGGGACCATGAGGTCTGTTGTTCTACAGATTCCTTTAGTTCTGTAACCTGGTTGCATCAGATAGAAGGCAAAGCTCTTTTCTGTTCACTAGCTTGCCCTGCCCCTCAGTTATCTCTCACTGATGCCCATATTTCCTTACAAGAGTTCAAGACTTGAGAAGTAAGTGGAAAGTGCATTAATCTGTCAGACTCTTGAAATCAGTCTCCTAGCTTTCTGTTTACTGCACTGTGTTTATGCTAAAGGGTGTTTTGAAATTGGAACTGATTGTACAACATGCTTGCTTTGTCGAAGCTTTAAAGCATGAAAGATTGTTAGAATACTGAAATAAGAGTCAGGAGCCTTCCTGTCTCATGCTTGTTCTCTTTAAACACTGATGGGCTTCAAAACCAATCCAGCATGCAACTTCCTCTTGCTTTGCTTAACCAAATGAGAACTGGACACTTGCAAGCTATTTCAAAATATGACTGCAGACTTACCATTGGCCTGAAACAAGCCTCTTTGCAATGGAGTCCTTTTCTACCTGTTGTGCTTTTCTATTTATTCAGGACCTTGGGTTTAAGAGAACTCTTTAGTACAAGAGCTTGCATTACAGGCAGTACTAAAATAGTGATCTCTCCTCCTCTCCCTGCCAAACTGTGAATAACTAGGAACATCAGGAATAATTTAAAATTTTCCCAGAGCTATTATGTAGAAGTACTGCATCTGTCAGAAATTAATCTCCCTCCAGCCTAAGTGGTCAATCTCAAAGATTTTGTCATTCCATTCTTCAGCAAATCAAGAAAAGGTTCAGTTTTATTCTATAAGATTCACTAAATAAACCTAGCAGAATGTCTGATTTAATTGATCTTATAGCTGAAGCTATCCTGCTTCAGCTTATGCAAGAAAGATTAATTTTAGAATACCAGCTGCCTGCAGTATTATAGAAGCTGCAGAAATTCTCCTCCTTCTTTTCCCTTTGGCCCACAATACAAGGTTTTCTTGGGAGTCAAGATGATATACGCCAGATTGAATATTTGATACTGCGTGTTAAATACTTTTTTAAAAAAGAAAACCCACCGTTCTTTAAACTGCCTCATAGGTAGTCATAGGACTTCAAATAGATGACAATCTAATTTGCAGTTATTCACCCATTTTGTTTTGCAGGCATAGAGTTCAAATAATACTGGTGATATACTGAGCACAATATGAAACCTACATTCACTGCAGTAAGCATGGAAAATGACTAATTAAAGTCTTCACAGAAGCATCTAGTCTTAAAACCGAACAAATAGCATCTTAAAATGGATCAGAAATATCCCCATGTAGGTCAAGCACTACTCCTTTATCTTAATTTCCAGCATGTTTGTTTCAGTAATCGCCAACATGTAATGCAATTTGCTTCATTGTTGCTGGGTTTTGTTGGGTTTTTTGGTTGCTTTTTAATTTTTTTTTAGGGGGGGTGCACGCGGTGTTGTTGGGGTGGTTTTTGTTGTTGCTGTTTCTATTTTTACTAAAGGAAAGGCAAAGCATAGTTCTCTATGGTAAAATAAGTGAATTTTCCTCAGATCGACAGTCATGTGTCTTCCTCCTGAGAAGATTATGTTAGCCCTCGATACACTGCAGAACAAAGATACAAAAAAAAGAAACTTCACATTTTAAATAGCCTGTCACTCTAAACAAAGTTGCAAATAATTATTTTATAGCACAGATCACATGTGTGTTAACTCACCATCGAAATCCCTTCTAGTTCAGATAGCAGATGTGAAGAATTATCATTACACTTCTCAAGACTCGAATGAAAAGCTCAGTGCCATGTTTTCACCTAAGAGGTATAACTAATACCCATGGAATAGGTAATGGAATAGCATTACAAAAAACCCCACCAGTTCCCATGTTCCAGTATCTTTGAGATTTGATTTCACATATTCAAAGTTTTTGATGCTTCCATTCTTAATGACCACATGGATCTTTTAATCTTTACCGATTTTTAAGTCAGCTGTGGATTTAGTCACTGTTTTTCTAATGACCAGTGAGGGAAAAAGTATTTCTGTTCAAAGACTATTATTAGATGCCTCCTATATGACCAGCTATTTTGAGGGACATTATGTAACTAACTAGATGGTTTCCATTTTGAGTATAGGGAAAGGTACTAAGAAACTGTATTTTCTGCTCACTAGGTGTAAATGAGCAAACAAGAAAATAGAACCAATATAATATGGAGGGCAAAAATAAAACGGTGTGAAGCTATGCCCTGTGCACAACTCACCAAACAGCAGTCAAGAAAGAATTCAAAGGTTGAAAATTTACTAAGCAACTAAAAGAAACAGAGTTATTCTAAAGAACAACAGAACAGCATTTTGATGAAAGTCTTAACACATTTCACATATCAAGAACTTCAGATTGAGGGCGGACTTGTTCTATTTGTGGGAAGACAAGAAAAATCAGCATCGCTCTATGGAAATGGAGGACAGCCTACGTTAGATGTAACTAAATGTACTAGCTCAGCTGAGGCAGTTAAAAAAAAAAAAAGACAGCAAGAGGGTAAAGTAGAGGTACAACTACTTAAAAGTCTTAATTGTGTTCTAGTGGGAGCAGAATAAGCATCTTAGTAAAATGCCTTGCAACACATAATGGAGCTTCCTTGTTCTAACCAACATATCTGCAGCTAAGTTTCCATAGCTTGCTTTGATCTCCAAATTAGATTCGAAAACCAGACCTAATCTGAGAAAGAAATATCCCTAGATTTAGATTCTGGATCCTATGCATGAGTGCAACTATTCCATACTGTGAAAGAGAAAAATTTCTGAATACTTAAAGGAAAAAGCAGGGAGAGATGAAGACTCTTGGTAGACAGACATAAAGGGTTATGAAGGAACTTTATTTCTCAGAGATACTTGGCCTTCTGAGAAAAGAAATTGCTGTTACTTGAAATACAGGTTTTAGGAAATGCAAAAAAAAAATGATAGGCACAGATAGTAGTATTAAATGCTTTTCCATAAAAAAAAGTATCAATTTTTTTTTTGTAAATTACTAAAATCAATTTCTAAAACAGAATACTCCATCAGTAATACAGACAAAAAGTAGATAATAAAACACTAGGAACTTCATCTGTTCTATGTTTATGCATCTTCTTCACTACGCTCTACTTGTAGTTTTAGTAAGGGATAAGTAAAGGATATTTCTATTGAAAGACAACAAGTAAGTGTGTGACTGGCACAAAAGGCAGTCAGATTATGGTATTCCTTCTAAATCTGCTCCCAGTAAGCTCTGCACCTCAGTTTCATCACTTATGAGCAGGAGGTAAGATTTTTGACAACAGCAGTGGGAGTCCTAAAACAGATGTCAAAACCAGGTTGTATCAGCAAAAAAAAAGTTCCAGTAAAGGCTGCGCCTTAGGCCTCTCTCTAGCATACCTAAGTAGTGGCTGTTTCTTCAGTTCTCTCATTTCATTTGCATGCAGTGTAGTTTTCTTGCACTGCCAATTCACAGAATGCCTTAGTCATATATGGGAAGAGCCATGCACAGGGTTTGTGGTTTCTCGTATCTCCCACTGTCAGACATTTGCATTCCAAGAATCTTTATTAGCTGTGTGGAGAGCCTTTCTAAGGAATCAAAAGTTGCTTATTTCATCTCTGACATTCCTTATCTAATGGAGCTATTGCACGGGTAAGCACAGATAGCTGCCAAAAGTGCAGCTACAGTATTGCCAGCCACCACTACGCAAATTTCGGTAAATACGAAAATCAGACATTTCACTTCGAATTGCAGTAAGATGGATTAATTGTTCTAATCTACATACCTCGGCATTAGCCCTTCACTTCTTAAGGCAACAAAGGGCAACCTATTTACAGGACAGTGGCTTTGCCTTCGGCTTGTTTCTCAAAACTCTCGTGGTCTGGAAAAGCAATCTTAATAGAACACCATGTAAACTGGGTGTAAACAGAACTTTAACTTAAGTGAGGACTTCTGTTACTAGACTACTATGCTTTTGTTCGTCCCATGCTTCTTGCAGCTGTATAAACCCTATTACAACACTGCGTCAGGCTTCAGGTTGTAATAATCCCTGCTGCAAATTTTAAGATTACTGTATTTTTTTTAAGAAAAAAAATAAAAGAAAGAAAGGAACATGCTTAGGTCTACTGAGATTACTGCAACTGCTAGTCTCATTGATGGTGGAGGGTAAAGGGAATTGGCAAGGCACTGTACAAAATGGAGTCAAGAATAGATTTATCAAGCAATGTCTTTCAGTTGGAAAAGTAAATTCACCCAAGTTCATGGGAGATTCATAACATGTAGTATAAAAACTGCCTGAACATGGGCCTTTCCCAAAAAACTGACTTGAATTTGGTTTTCACAAAGATTAGTACAAATTCTCTTACTCTCACTTGAAAATGGGGAGCCAATAGTCTAGACTGAATAACTTGCTCTGAGAGCAATGTGCTCACATTCGCTGTGATATTAAAAGAGGTCATAGTCAGCAATAGGTACCTGTCAGCTGTACTATAAATGAGAGATGGATTCTATTTGTCTAATCTTTTTCCCTTGGCCACCTGAAAAGCACAACTGTATCAAATAAGAGGAGATAAACAAAAGCTGTTCACATTATACAAGCTGCTTATAAAGCACTGAAATGCTCACATGAAAGGCACTGCATAACTGCAAAGTCTAAACTATTTTTATAACGTTAATGTATGCATGAATTGCAAGTACATAATATTAATAACATGAAACAATGAATCACTTTGATTTGAAGCAGCATGTTAGCATCAGAGTCAGAAAGAAATATAACAGATACGTCTTCTTAACAGATTTGTTGCAGAAAAATTTTAGTCTCCTAAAATCTATCCTGAATCTAATCCTAAATCTCCTAGTCTCTGTTTTGACCTGCAGGTAGCTGAAAAAAAAGAACCCCAGTAGTTTAGGAGTTATTCTACCTGCTAATTACCTCCAACCCCAAGGCATTTTAACTTATTTCCCTTTCCCACAGGAAGTCAGACCTAATCAAGTTCACACTACGCCCTATCTTAAGCTGCGTACTCATCTATACTGTTGGAGTAGTATCACACCAACCGGTAGCATACTACTTGAAGGCAATAAGGCTCCTGGAGACAGGTCAGTAACAAACACTTTGAACATGCAGTAATTCAGTACATCAGGTAAGATACTTCTGTACAGGCATTTGCCCCTTCTGCAACTCGAATGTACCTTTGTAAATACAGGTGAAATTATCTAGATGAATTATTCCTCTTGTTGTATTTAATAAAATAGCACCTCTTCTCTACCCATATTACCTACTTATTTAAGAAGCATGCTAATTTCCTGATTTATAGAAAGATATCCTATGGATATTGATTCACGTTTTCAATGCCTTAACAAATCCCTCACTGTTTCAGTTGTTTGCAATTTTTCCCTATTCCTACTGATCAGTTCCATTTTTGTGAGTCACTTCAAATAAGGCAACTTACAGTAGCAAAAAACAGAAGTAGAAATTAAGTACATTTCTTAAATTAGTAAGTGTGAAAATTTTTCTTGAGGACAAAAGCTAAGAAACACTTAAATCTCTAAAGGGACAATACCTTAGTAAAAACCTTTTCTGTACAAATCTAAGCTTCCAAATTTTTTTCATTCTGCTCTCTTAGAGGAAATTCTATCTCCTCACTACATAACTAGATCATCTTAAAATATCCCAAAGTGTAAAAATCCCAAATGATCTTTTAATCTCCACTTTTTTTCTAAAGCATGTGGAATGTGAAAACTCATGACAACATAAAACCTAATTGATGCTCTTCTTCCACCACACACCTCAAAATGTGAGCAAAACTGTACAAGGTATAAAAACCTCCATAGCTAACTCCTTAACTTTCCTGCTTTCTTTGTATCTTTTTGCTCAGGAAAGGGAATATGGATACTATGAGAGGATGTGAACTTAGACGGTCCTTGTGTGTCCTTCCAATGCAGGATATTCTATGATTCTATGACTTATTTGTTTATTTTCCTGTGTTACAGGGAATAGGGGGGCAAGGGAGTTTCTTTTACCTCTTCTTTTACCATTGCCTGGGCCGGAAGGACAAGTCCATGTACTAGTAATTGAACCGTGGTTCCAGTCCACTTAACAGAGCCCTATCAAACTATAACACTTGCTAGAAAAAAAACTTTCCAGATGGGTCCCAGAACCAATAAAAGAAGCTCATTATTCCCTGCTGTTCAACAACATTTCTTCTATGTTTGGACCTTCTAGTCCATTGCCTTTCCTACCTCCCTCAAAGCCCTGACAGCTCTAATAACCCAAACTGAAATTCAACATTTTCAGCCATCAGCTATGAATGTTTGCAGAGAAGTCCTATTTGTTTGATTTCATTACGTGTATCTTTAAAGGCAGCTTTCACATCGCCAAGAATGCATTTACCAAGCATATTTCAGACATGACAGTTTTTCATTAGAAAGAATTTTCAAAGCATCAAGTTTCGAAGTTTAATTGTATTTACTTAATTTATGTTTATAAAGCAGTGTATTGTGTTTTAAAAAGATATGTCCTGTTTAAGTAACATGAATAAACTGCTATAATTGCCTTTAAGAAGCTTAAACCAATCCAAGATGTGGTATTGCCTTTAGGCAAATGAGCAAATGTGTCAAAGTGTATTAAGCATGATATTCTAAATGGGATTTGGAATAGCACTTCATACCTGTTGAACACTGGTAAGTAATGATGCCAGAATTACTGACTCCAAACACTTCGCTCTGTGAAAAGCCTCACTACTCTTTTTGTACAAGCAAAATAGTCCTAAATCATGTAGGTTCATTCCCACCTCTGTTCTACTTAGCCTCTACATTTAGTTTTAATTTTCACAGCTCACTTTCAATTAGTCCATGACAAGCAGATTGCTGATGTATTTCCTCACTGTCAGACTTCTTGGCTGCTGATGCTTTGCACAATACTGGAAAGGCCCAGAGACAGCCTGTAAGATTTATACAAATAAATTCTGAAACATGAAGTAAAAGCAGCCTCTTGGAATTCTGCCCCTGGCACTGTTTCAACACCACTTTTGTGGGAAATCTGTATTTTAAAACTACTTCAATTAAACTTTGTTTTTAAACTAAAAATGTTTAACATGGACAAAGCTCATGTAGTGAAAGAGCTTTCTGAAGACATGTGGTGCCACATTATTTTAGAGTTCATCCAAGTCTCATTCAATTCCTTTGTAAATACAAGGCAAAAGTCCTTTATGTTTTTTCCATTATGTGGATAGCAGCATAATTTTTATTAATTTACTTTTAAGCTTTTCATGTTAGCCATCAAGTATTTTGATAACATTTTCATCTAATCTTTGGGTCTTTTTATAAATACTAGTCCATACGTTATTTATTTGGGGAGCATTAGCAAGGAACTTTAAATCTGCATTCTTTTACTGAGAGGCAGAAAAGGAAGAATGAAAGACTAAAGAAGTGAACTGAGATGTTTTTAAACTTTCAGTAATGCAATCAGAAAAAACAAACCAGAGACACTGGTATTCAGTGAACAGAGAAAAATAAAGTACCTGAGCTGCAATTCTCTTCCTAATTCTAGTTCCAATAACTACCCCTTTGTTTTAACAATTGCCTCTTACAGCAACCATCTTCATGCACCTAACAGGCTTTATTCTTCCAATTTTCAGGATGAAAAAAAACCACACATGAAAACCAAAACAAAAGTATGAAACTTTCAAACCCCCAAATTTACAAGAGCTATCTCCACATTAATGAAAAATTATGGTTCTAAAGAAAGAGAGCCTGGTGATGCACAGAGCCTGTATAACAAAGATGAGGAAATGCATACATCATGTAGTCAAAACTGTTCTAAAGAGACAATAAATAAATGAAACATAAGAATAACCCCAGTGTCCAGAATCTACAGATCCTCCCTGGGGCTTTTACAAAACCCAAAAAGTAGAGAGTTTGTGCCCCCACAGGCTACCTTCCCAACCACATCCACATGTTCTTTTAGATCTTTGAATATTCATTTTGTAACATCAGTGGATTGCTCTGCCTGTTTTCTAGCAATTTGTTTATTTTATAAGACCTATATAAATTATCATGTCATCACAACCTCAACTTTGTAAAGATCATTTCACATAGCAAAGAGCTGCACTTTTCAGGTACCTATTTTAAATACTGTACTCTATGGTGTTAGACACACAAGCAAGGAAAGAAACCCACCCATCCCAATGAAACATTCGGTTATCATTACTGCAGTTTAACTCCAGGAGGAAATTAAACACCAAATAAGCCATGTCGCAGTTGAGGCAAACATGACACACACTAATTCTAACATAAAGTGCAGGCAAAAAGCGTTTATTCCAAAAGCCAGTGTCATTTATATACGCTTTTCTATGTTTATCATTCATGTTAATTGTCCGTTGGTTGCTTAACTACTATGATAGATTAATTGGCTATTTTAACTACACCATACTATTATTAGTTATCTACAACATAGGTATTTTAAGAATTTAAACAAAAGCTAGCTGCAGCTGTGTTGCCGTTTACTCCCTTTATTGTTTTGAATTTCTAGCTTCTCTTGATTAAGTTTCTCATAGGTAGACACGGATTGTGCTGAGATCAATGTCAGGTTCAGACTCAGACAGGCTTGCTGACCTGTTGCTAGTCTCCACAAGCCACTCCCCTTTTCCCTGCCCCTTCTGGTGAGGAAGGGACAAAAGTAGAGGCTATGGGTTGAGATAACAATTTAGTGAAAGATGCCTTTCTTAACATCTAAAGAGAATCCAAAATTCTCAAAAGCTGTTATAGCAGACCTGAAGGAGGAGAAGAGGATGGAAGGCTGGGAAAAATCCTCCTCCTCTGAACAGGCTCTGAATCCTCCTACAGGCTGGGTATGATTATTAGTGAATACCCAGAGGTATCAGCCAAGGCCAGGACAGGTGAACAACACTGAATACACATCCCTAATGATGCTCATTGCCCTTGATGTTACCATGTCATAAACCAATGCCATGTGGTACATCAACAAAACAATCCTAATCCCTCTCCCAACTTGGAAAAACATCTTCACCAGCAGCGCATATGGGTATATACACTGGGTTAGGGACCACAGCCCCACGAACAGATCGAACAACATGGTAACCAGTGATTCCTACGGAGTAACCAGCTGGCCCCACCCACTCGGCGCTAGGCTCTGCGCCCTCTCTGCACCACGCAATCATTTGTTACAAGAGTCTGCTAAATGCTGCTCCTAAGGAGCACGAGGACAAATATTCTTTCCAAGTGGTTCTAAGGTAAAAGAACTTTTACTCACAAGCGAAGAAAACCGACGCACTACTAGCATTGCTTAGACAGGCCACACTGTTTTTTAGAGCAGGTGGGTACATGACCTACACAGGCCTTAACTCCACTCTATGTTTTCCCCAGATGCAGAAAATCCTGAGGGTGTGGACTCTTACTGCCACAAATAAATGGAGAATGGAAAAGGAAATATTCGAAAGAGGCACACTATCTGCCTAATACCTGCAGGCCACAAATCCATACAGGCAGCCACTGCAATAGCTTTACCATTTGTGCTGGACTATAACCCCTCAATTCCCCAATAAAACCCACTAGTCTAGAGCACGGTTCTAAGACAAGAATTAAGGAGCAGTTTCACAAGTCACTGAGGTGACTTTCAACACTACATTCCAGATCTGCTCTAAAAGAAAATTGGAACTGCAGGGATGCCTGGAGATGGGCAGGCCTTACCTGAAAATCAGCAAAATTTAACAAACAAAAGGCACAAGAATGGCGTGGTATGGTCCAATAAACAAAGAGCATAAAACAAAATAAACGGGAAGGAAAGAACGGCTAAAAGAATAATGAAGTCAACTGCAAATAGCTATTATTTTGACTTGTAAATGAAGAAAAAAGCCCAACAAAAGTAAAGAGGACATTATTGATAAAAAGAAAGAAAAAATATTATTGTGACAGAAAAATATTTAGGATGCTCACATACAACTGTCATATCTATACATATTTTATCTTCATTTGAGTGTAAATAAAATACTAAATAACAGCATATTATTGCTGAGCAGATTTCTTAAATGAGTGTACTGCCAGATTAAAATGGGTAACAACATTTTTGTATTTAATCTCAGCAATAAGCATGCTGTTTACACTTTCAGATGATTGTCAATGCTCCCTCCATATGCAGAAAAAGATCCAGATCTACAAACAGAACATTTTTGACCCAAGGAATTCCTTACGTACAAGAATATTCTTCCATTCTTGACAAGCACCCTCTGTTTTCAAAAGGCTAGTAAGAAGACAGATTACCAGGATTCTACTCTGAAAAGATTAATAGAGGAGTGTGGGAAATCTCTGTATAAAGGTAAGTTTATTGGGAAAATATTTTAATAGAGAAAACCAGCTAAACTATAGGGAAAATATAAGAAAAATGTTTATATTTGTGAGCAATTTGACAACTGACTTCATAAATTATCACCCTTAGGAAAAAAATGCAAGATATTCTGGAAACATTTATTATTTACAAAAGGTTGCATAATGGAAAACCACTATTTCTTGTTGCACTGTTCTAAATAGTAATAAACAGAAATAACAACACTGTAATTATGAAACAGAAAGAACTGTGTAAGTCGTAGAAGTATTTTAGATCAATTCTTACTGCAAAATATTGCATTTTGGGAATCAGGTAAGAATCACCTCAAAGCTCGATACAAGACTTGATTTTTTTACTGTATTAGAATAATATAGGTGGCCATTACTGATTTTCAAGTCACAAGAACCCTCTCCTCCCACACAGAATACATCCTAATCTTTTTTATCTTTTACAAATTATTTCTGCAATCACAGTAGCTAACATAATGCTTGTAATCTAGTAAACTCTGTTCTTAAGACACATTAAGCAGCTCATTGCTCAGAAGCAAATTTTGGTCTTGGGCAAGCAAACAAGAACAGAATCAGCAAATACTTTAGACAGGTTCATAATAAAATATCTTCACTGAAGTTTCCATCTTGAATAACACAAGAAGGTACATAACTTCTGAAAATATTTGAAAAGCAGGACCTGCACTACCTGGTTCTAAAATCTAACTTAAATAGTTAAGATTCTACAAATAAAAAAGTAACACAACAATTTTGAAGATGACCATTAAAGAGTTTATATGAGAAAGCAATGAACACACTCATGAAACAGGGTTTTTTGTAACAAAGGACACGTAGAATGGTCACGTCCCATTACCACACATACGTATATAACTACTCATATTTGATAAAAATAAGTAGTATTAAAGCCTTGCCATTATAGAATTAGTAGAACATCTCTACCTCCCACCAAGGCATTGGTGTTTCACTACAACTATAAAATCTACCTCATAAGAGACTTCAAGAAACAAAACTAAGTGCTATCTCTAAACCACAAATCTCCTACCTCAAATCAAGTCCAGCAAAGAAACAGAAACTACATCTGTGACACCTCTTACATTTCTAAAACTTAAAACTACCAACTGCTGTGTAGATAGTTTAATGACTATTGTCCTGTACACGTGGGTTTTTATGCAGCTGTGTAGATTTGTGTTAAGCATGACTTAATCTGACGTTCAATTCCTTTGCAACTGTGCCTAATGGGAAGACTACGATGGTGACATAGTTTATCGCATGGTTTTGGTCTTCAAAGCCTTTCAAGGCTGTAAAACTGGGTAAGATTTTGAAGATGTTGAAGGCAATATAGTTTGGTTTTATCATAATTTAAGTATTGTACTTTGCATTTGTTTCTGTATTTTCTAAGAATTGTTCTGGGTTACATGCAAGTAATGTTTCTAGGTGGGGATTTGAGTTATTTGTTACAGTGAAATCTAGACAAACAGCACTTATGAGAAGAAAAGGACTATAATGAGAGCAAAATAGTTTCCTTAAAGCAAAGAAACCTCATTCCTGTCATGCAGTATGTGGAAAGTGCCTTATTTTTAATTTTGATTTGGAGTTTTTTTGTGTCAATTTGCTGTGGGAAAAGGAAAAAAACGTATCTTGCACAAAAATTTCAATACCTCTTGTGCTACAGAAGCTGGGTGAATATCTGTAAATACTTTAATCACAGCTTACAGCTCCAGGCAGACCTCAGAAGCAATTAAATATTCAGGTGGTGAGGCAAATGCTGAAGAGGTTTAAGTCACTCCCAGCTAGGATTTGCTTTAGCTAGCTCAAGGCTAATGTGAGTATTTTAAACACTGCATTGCTGATGTACTTCGACTACTACTACTGACTGATAAAATGGTTTTGAGAGTAACATAGAAAATTTCTGTTTCAACTCATATTTTACATGTTTTAGACCTTCTTTAGAAGGCAGATATCCTAGAACTTTTCAAATCACTTAGTGATTCCTTCCTAGATCTTAGGCTGGAAACTGGGTTGCTTAGAAATGCAAGAATTCTTCTGACCAGTGACAAAATATTCATTGTAAGAAGTCTAATTTTCTGCTAGTAGAACTAGTAAGTTAGACATTGAACTTTGAAAAAAACAGTAATGATTCTTGAAACATAACTGATTATTTTCTTTCAGATTTCAACACTAAGATTCTAGTTTTAAGTTTGTCTGTTCAAGTTTACTATTTTCTACTTGTAGTACAAAGGTACTTTGGTCAAGTTTCATCACTCAAACCATAACAGTTACTGTTTTAATTTCAGCTGTGCATGGCTATGAACATCTAAAGAACTCAAAATTTAAGAGGCTTTCCTAGTCAAATAACCTTCAAATATACACCTTGTCCTTACACTACATTTGACGGTTTCTTTGATTATACTAAGATTCTGCAACATTGTTATCTTCATCCTCAAAAGAAAGGGAGCAGGATAAAGAGGGATTCTAGCTCAACTTCGTATAGGCTGAGTACTTTCGAAGTTTAGCTACAGAAAAGGGAAGAAAAGCTATGAAAAGGGGAGAAAGCCAGTTACAAAGATTACTTGGATCCAGGATAAAATGTGAGGCATAGAAAAGCAGTAACATGCTAGAAGACCAGAAATGTCTGTGTAGATTGTTTTGAAGGCCTTTTGCTCTGGTGTCAATTGGATGATCTCATGGCTGCCAGTGCTTGACGCTGCCTAAATATCAGCTGTATTCATTATTACGCTGGACAACTTTCTGAGTGCTGGGCAAAATAAGAACTTAGTGAGTTTCTTGTCACGATTAAACTGCTGTTACTTCCTTATGACTTTAGGAAATATGGCTTCCAGTTATTTTCTTGCCAGCTGAGACAAAAAAAAAACCAACAAAACCAACCAAACTAAAAAACCCCACAAAAATCTCAGCTGCTTTCCACTTGTATCACACTTATCACACAGAGTTCCAAAAACAGTCTTTGCAGCAGCTGTCTTATTGAAACTCGGTTTTCTGGGAAAAATCAGAACAGCTAGGTTTCTACAGATTTTATTGCTATATGCAAATTCACACACTATGGCAGCCCTGGCTCATGCCCTTGTCTGCATCTCCTGTTCAGCAGGTTTTGCATGTGCCAAAGGGCTTGCTCATACACTTCTCAGACCAGGTAACTGTCCAGCTTGTTCCATAGCCTTTCTTTTGGCAGTACAATACAGTACGTTCCTAATATCCATTTCTACTTTCTACCTATTCAGAAATCTTCACAAAAAGTAAAATCTCTTTTACTTTTTTTTTGTTTTTCCTGGCCAGTTTCTTCAGAAAACAGTAAATATTTTGAATTCATATGATTATGGTCTGAAGATTGTTTTTCACACATATTGCAAACCAGAAACCCAGTTTAATGAAACAATCGTCTAAGTAAAGTGCTTTAGGAAACTGGATTATTTTTATTACCAAAATACAAGAGAATGGTCAACCATTATTGCATCATTGGTGTTTTGTTTTATTTTTAAACCATATAAAACTCCCATTTACAGAAAATATTTCTGAAAGTAGCACAGGCATTCTTCACTTGCTCTGCAATATGTGGGTGGTTTTAAACAGGCTTGTCTTTTTCCACTGCAGCAAATTAACTATTTACTGGATATATATAGGATACACCATAAAACTCCTTTTCATATCCAGAAAGGACAGTGATGTGCCTAGATGATACTATGAAACTGTTTAGAAGTTCCCAGTAATGTTATTATAGATAAAAATCCACTACAGATTTTTCTTCATGCTTTCTCTTCTTTTAAAGGAAAGAACCCCCTCCTTTCCCCAAGATTCAAAGACTTCGGAGTCTCAACCAAACATCACTCAAGTGTTTGCTGTGTTTTAACCACCGAGCGAGCCCTAGTTTTTGTTCTCTTGGCTCCACAGCAGCGCTCGCTTGAGGGCTCTGTGCCGCCCGTGCTGTGTGTGAGTGACCTCTTCAGCCAAGCCGGCGTCACTACAGAAAGGACACGCGGCAGAAGTGCACCGACTTCCAAAATGAGTAGTTTTTGAGGTACAGCTGCAGTACTTTTCCTCTCTTGAACATCCATAATGAAATAGAGACTAAGGGGGAATCTCGTTTTTAGTGGAAACTTTGAAAAAGTAATTTTTATTACTAACCAACAGTTCTCTTTAAGTTGCCAGATAGAGAATTATTAATAATTATTAAATAAAACTAATTCAAGAATGGACCATGAAAGTCTATTAATTTGACTGTCGGGGAGTTTTGCAAGAGGCTGAGAAGTTAGCATGAACCATATTTGCCACAATTCAGCAATGGCTGTATCCACAGAGTGCTAACATAGCACAGTTATGGGTGTCAAAAGAGAAATAAGGCAAAAGTTACAAATTAACTTACACTGATGTGATTACTTAAAAGTATCTTACAATAATCTACTATTACGTCAGCAGTGTTTCTCATCACTCATTACGATCTGCCTTCTTATTTTATGATTCTGCACAAGTTAAAATTCAGAAAAATGGTTTACACAGACCTTGGAGACATTCTAATTAATCAGCAGTAAAAGCTGTATCATCTTCTTGAGATATGCTCTTCAGGGGCAAGTTTACCTGTGACTTCTCTTACCTAGATTAATGAAGTAACAATCACACAGAATGTTGTTAGAGCCAATTCTGTTTCTTTGCCACATGGCTCTTAAATCAAGCAGTATTTAATTTCCCAGGCAAATAAGAATGAAACATTCTAGTGAAATAAAGACATTAGAATGTATATTCTTTGTGCTGTGTAAAGCTGCATGACTGGCTGCTCTTATGTGACTGCTTCTAAGCAGGTCACTGTGATACCTGTCCTCAGGTATCTTCCACAATCAGGTGATGATACCTGGTGACTTAGCACTTACCTGACATCAGGGACTGGGTTGCCAGCAACTCTGCACTCCAGCAATACTTTGTTTCCTTCAGCAACTTCCTGGCTCCGGAGCTTCTGAGTGAATTGAGGCGGTGAAAATTCATGCCCTTCCATGTTGAGGAAGGGACGGCACAGGACCATTTTGCTCTCCATGATGCTCCCTCTTCCAGAATAGTGTTCTCCATTCAGATGAACTCCAGGTAATTTTTCCTCAGGCTCAGTCTCTTGATGGGGTTTGTCAAACTCCTGGCTCACCAAGGTACTTAAAGCTGGTTGTTTCTTATTAGGAGACAGGTATCCGCTGTCTGGAGAAGAAGAGTCCCCATCAGGGCTACGGCCTCTTGTCTTTGCTGCCTGTCTAAATATAGATGATAACTCCTCAATGAATGTGGCAGCTTTGTCACACAGCTTGTTCCTGAAAGGAGCTTCTCCCTGGGATGTCGATTCAGAGTCTGGGCTTGTCTTAGGCATACATGGACCACCTTTCTCTGAATATTTCAGGCTTCTGACGAAGCTGGGACTAGCAGGCAGAAAAGGTGAGGCGCTTGCTTGTCTCCTAGAAACTGTGACAAAACTATCTTCTGTTTGAGGGGCAGTGGATTGCTCTTTCTGATTCCTTGGGAGAACATCATTTGCAGCAGATGAAGTCCAGCTGCTTGCTTGAGGTGTTTGTAAAGCATCTTGTTCATGCAGGTTGGTGTCCATGAAAGAAGGGTTTTCTGAAGGGCTAGAAAGAGAGGTGTTGAGATAATGAGTCAAGTCTGGTGATGTGTTCTCATCTTCCTCCATGGAATTGGCAATGGCTTCTCGAGCTATGTCAAGGCTCTTACTTATCTCCTCCTGGGTAAGGAAGGCAGAAAGTTCATTTGAAAATTCACCATTCTGTGTGTCTGACAGAGAATCACAGAAAAAGTCATGGTAAGATGAAGCTTCTGACATATTTTCAGGATATCCCTTACTGGTGTCTCTCTCTGGAGAGTAAGCCTCCTTCAGCATTAATGAAAGAGGCAATGCCTGGCCACAGCTTCTGTCTTGCATCCTGGAAGACACAAGAATAATTTCTTAATGAAAAAAATTATATCCTAATTCCCATAAACTAGACACAAAGCTGGAAGATAAGCAGAACCTAATGGTACAGGAAATACCATAAACCTTGGTTTCTATCAGAATGGGCCGGGACTGCAATTGTCTAGGTGGAAACGAGAGTACTTAGGAGTCATTTGTCTCATGAATCTTCCCCTAGAAGTATGAAGACATCCTTTGTCTGTATATTGCCTAGCACAATCTCGATTCCATGGGATCAGTATGTATACATGCTGCTATTTCACACCTGATTTGCTATTTTACATCAATTCTGTTACACTTCATTTTTTTCTGGTTTTAGCCTTATGAAGACTTTGGGAATATATTTACTTTTCTCTTACCCATAACATTACGTTCCAGATGCTAAACCATCAAATTCTGAGAGGAGAAGTGTTCAAGTCAAAACCATTATGAGGACATATACAAGGATATTTGGATTAGAAAATCCAAGTTATCCTTTCTGTTTAATGTTGATAATGTGTTTAATGCTATTTTACTTATTGTGCTAACATTTTCAACTTCTTACCAATTTAGTAGCACTTTCCTCAACACTGAAAAACAAAATATCAAGCTATCATATGCTAAAAGTAAAACACTGAAGAAATAGATTTCATGACCTATATATCATGCTGCACAATGGAAGTGTATAATGTATATTTTGTACCAGTTTCAAAAAGCAGAGAAGTATCTATACCTCTCCAGTTTCGCAACATGACTTCAGAATTAGGATGAGCATTCTCTTAAAAGTCAGCAAGAAACAAGACATCACAGAAACCACACTTTCCCCTAGGGAAGGACTGGCCTGAAAATCTCCTTGTTGAAATGTATTTGTCTAGCTGGTCACTAGATTGTTGCTGATGTGATCTGAAACGTAATTACTGTTTCTGCAAAGCATTTATTTAAGCTGAACATCAGTGGTTTTAATTACCTTGGAAAATTCTCATCTTCTAATGATAATTTCTACATGAAAAATTTTACATGAGATTAAAAAAATTTTTTTTCCTTAATTCTCTACTGATAGTGGAGATATGGCTTGACAGTCATGCGATGCACTCGGATGTATTTTACATCAGCTTGTGCTGGCTCCAATTACCTTTAGTCACTAAACCAGGGCTTACCCAGCATGTAGTCATTAAATGACTGATAGATTACTGGAATTCTTGGCTCAGCATATGCATCTCTTGATATGCCTGTTTGTCTTGCCAACAGATTACAACTCAACGCATAAAAGAGAAGCATAAGAAACCCAAAGCGTTTAGGATTTGACGTATGTTTTTATAGAATACAGTGATAAACTTATTATTTGCTGGGATTACATCTTCCTTTCCTGTTATCTGTGTTTACAGGGCAACAAATTTAGCAACCATGCCAATCTCTTGTCAACAAAATCTAAAAAAGAATATACAGTATTACTGACTACCACATAGCAGCTTTAAAGAAAGAATCTGAGAAGCCCAGCAAACAGTTGGTCTAGAGGCTCAGCTGTTAAGACATAAACTGGATGAATGCCAGGGAAAGAAGGGTTAAACCTGTAGAGTTTCTGTCTTCTCAATCTTAGTTATTTTTTAAAACTTTGTATTCAAATGAACAAAGGTGGTATTTAGACAACTTGTCAATATCCGTGCTTCAAATGATATCTTTATTTAAATCTGATACACGGTGGTTCCTAGCTTGTTCACATCTCAAAGTGACACATTACACACTCAGATAAACTTCCATGACTTCCAACACCGAGCTGCTCTAACATTTCAATGGGCTGTTTCATGGGTAGGAGGACAATTTTACTTATTGTTAGCCACCCCACAGGATGATTAAAATTAATGTATTATGAATAAACATATTTCTTCCCAATACTTAGTTTTGTCATTAGAAAAATATAATGGCTACATATATTGTAATTGTCAAAGCCTGGTATTTAAATTTAGATGAATCAGTCTATACTTGGATATTTAGATAAAGATGATGAATTTAAACATGCTGGTTTATTGTCAATTTCTAATGCTGATAAGCCCTCTTGGTGAGAAGGGTCTGGTGCCTGAAAATAGATTCATATGTTTAGCTTTAGAGAGCTGAATGGAAGCTTCCACGAGAAAGACTTTTTTTCAGCCATACTGTAATACACACACCCGCTATTCTTCTAGTGCAACTTGTAACCACAGGGAACTGGAGGTGAAGTATCACTAACCCTATCAAGTAGCTTATAAGATCATAATTAGAAATTTTGAATGCTATTTCTAGCTTCTCCAAGTTAGACTACAATGTATTTATAACAGTTTTCATCATCATTACTCATTAGGTAACCTGCAAAGCCATATACTGTATCATTTAAAGACACAAACATAAAATACAATGTTGCATGCAGATCAGTGTTTACTTGCACTTTCAACATTGTTACAAACAGACTATTTATGGAGTCTTGTTTGTATATATTTAAAAATTACTCCCAAGTAAAATCACATTTTTATATCACGCCATTTAAACACTTTTTCAAAACCCAATATAGATGCTCTAAAGAATCATATGGTAAATATTAAATTTGAAATGTACTAGATTACAATAATTTCAGAAAAAAAATAGAGTAACTAATCAAATTAAGGTTTTGAAGAGATATATAGTAAATATGGAAAAACATAGAAATTTAAAGGATACATTTCAAGAAAAATATAAACATCCTGAATTTGCAGAACCTGCCAAATAAGAAATTACTTAATATGACCCAAAGCCTATCAATTCAAAAGAATCATGAAGGACGAAATGTATCTAGTATGATTTTTTAAAACAAAAAAGGCACACAGTTTTTCTCTGAATTTTGAAATCCTGCAAAATTACTCCACAAATACAACAATTACATTCAGCAGAAAACATAAAACAGATCTTACAACGAGCAGGCCAATATGAAGAGCTCAAATACAATTAATAGTAGGTGAAGTTGTTTTTCTCCTTCTCTATCTAAGTAGGCTTAAAGTTGCTCCAGCTCTTCACTAAAGCTTGCTTGGTCCTCAGTAAGCATCGAGAAGACTGTGGCCTGTGTGTTACATCTGTCCTCTGTGACTATGTAATTCGTACCCCACTCATCTATATTTGGTAACTGAACTCATGTTTCAGCAGACTGCCACTATCTGGAATTCCAGCAGAAGCAACGTTAGGCCTGGAAGCGGCACAAAGTTCTGTGCACTTACTACTCAGAAATTCAGAGAACTTAGCCATTCCCTTTCTAGGCCATTGCATGGTAATAGATTTAAAATTTGTTTTAAACAACATTATTTTCATGATAATTAATAAAATAATTGCCTTTTTATACTAAGAATAGTTTAAAATTATTAGCTTCCTTTTGTACCTTAAAATCTTGTAGGAAAGGAAAAATTAGAATCATTTAGGTTGGAAAAGACCCTTAACATTTTTGGAGTTATGAGTAGAAATAGTCCAACTTTTTGAAATAATTGATAGTTATTAATCTGTAACCATATATGACACTGTATAAATAAATTAACCTACTGAATTTTCACATCTCTAGTGAAATAATACTATAATCAGAAAAGAAGTATCTCCCTCAGAAAAGATGTAAAAAATCCCTGGAAAACATATATGCTTTAAAAATACCCCACAACTCTGACACATGTTTTAACACTGAAACAATCAAAACACATTTTTGGTTTCTATAGAATTGTAGAGCATAATGTGTTAACACAATCAACTCTCCTTTACTGTCTCTGCTAAGGAAGTACTTTCACCTCATTAAAACTCCTGTGAGAATTTAGTCCCAGGAAAAAAAAACAAACCTGCCCAAAAGCACCTCTCCAGGCACATAATTTCTGTTAAAACTCAGTGAAAGGAAGAAGCAAACATGAAGACGGTTGGTTTAATCTACAGACTTTATCACATAGTTTCCAGAAATAAAAGCAGTGTGTGGGTAACGTGGTTTCTGCCAGATTGCAACCTACTGGGAGTCACACGCTCCAGAGGGGATAGAAGAAATTATAGCTCCAAAGAGACGTTACAGACCTCCGTCCCTTCTGCCAGCATCCATTATACCTGCACTCAGATTTGAAATAATTTTGTAGATTGGCATTTGTTCTTAGCTCAAGGTCTTCTAGATACTGCCGTGCATTTTTTACTAAAATTTGTTCCTCGGCAACAATGGAAGTGCAGGAGATGTATTGTTGTGACAGAAGTGCACTCCGAGCTCCCCATAGGACCCAGGCCATCTTTATGTACTAACAAGTGCTAGTACCACACATTGTATTTCAGTGGTTGACAGAGCATCTTGGCATCTTCATACAGGCAATTACTGTGCCCTAATCATAGCTTGAACAGATTCACTGCTGGACTGGGAATACTTCACAATGTATACAAGCCCCATTCTTGCACCTTGAGCTCCTCACCACGTTGTAACGAAATTGTTAAAAGGATTTTATTTCAGGTCATTTTATAGTGACTTCAACATGTCAAATAAGAACAGAACCAGCATTCTAAAAATTTCAAGCTGAAAACCATGCACAAAGAAGAAGCTGGTTACCCAAGAGTTAACCACTGTATGCCTAATTTTTAGAGCAGTCACCCCACAGAGTAGAATCAAGGTCCTTTGTCAGGCACCCAGCATCTCCACTAAATTTATAAGACTTTGCCACCTTGAAATAAGAGCCAAAAATAGCCTTCATATAAACAGCAACAAGCTGCCTTGGGCTATCTTCAGCCTTTTCTACAGAGAGTGGGTGGATGAAATCCTGGTTCTTGCAATTATGTGTTTAAATTTTCACTTCTGGGAAGAAAATATATCTGCCTGAAGATACCTGCAGAGATATTTTTAAAGAAGTTTAGCTTTTTGAATACAAATACAGTATTATTTTGCGTAAATCAGGTATGCTCAATACTTTTTGTACAGCATGATAGAAACATTTGCCCAGAAAGTGAAAGATTTGTATTCAATTAATTCCTCTTGGCTTCAACTGTTAATGAAATACTCTTCATGACATGAAAACTTAATAGGGCAAGGTTTCATACAGCTCTATTAAGCCATGAATAAATTTTCCCAACATTGTTCTTCTAAGATTTAGAGAAGGCTTATATGCTTTGAGCTGTACTGAATGTTTTAGAATCAAGACCTTCCACTTTTATTGCAAAAATAACGTGTATTCTCCTTTACAAAAGTAGTAAATGCAGTAAATCACTATAAACAAATGGCAAACAGATTAAAACTTTGGAATAGTTACACATTTTGCAAGATAAACACACTTTAATAAGCAATGATTTAATAATTTGGCATTCGCATATAACATTTTAAAATTACTAATAACATCAAACAAGATAAGAGATATATGGCTAATATGCTCACTCCATCCCTATTGCAGTATCACGGAAAATTCAGTTGATGAGGAGGACTCCATAGAGATAATAGTTTTCACTACCAATAGATTTGATGGAACATAGCTGCAATTTTCCTGGAACCTTAATAATAGTTTCTAACACTAGTCAGCTCGAGTCATTCCAAACCTCATGTCAAAAACCATAAAACTATTCCGGTTGTACAAGTTTTCCATTCCATCTGATGATGTTACATAATGAAAATTATTTTCCTCGTTAATTGCATTAAACCAAAATACAGTAATAAGCATGGCTCTTTACCCTAACGATTCATGTACTTACCTGAGGAAGCAGAACACCTCTGTTATGGTCCTTGTTATTTTGTATCTTACTCTAAACAGCAACAAGATAAAATACAAGTAGATAGGCAATCTCCTTTCCAAGACCTGAAGTCAAACACCAGTATGCAAACTTCAAATAGAAATCTCTAAGAACTGCTTCTACTTTAAGCAGCAGAGATAGATACAACCTCCTTTACCAGTTGCCACAGAAACCTCCAGTTATTTTGAGTTACTAACAGACATTTTTTTCCACCTCTGAAAGAGCAAAAAAATAATCTGGTTGCCTGGGCTTAAACAAGCTGGGTCAATAACATGTTGTAGTTCGATGTCATACATAGCTTTTTTGTTTTCCCTCAGTATGCAAAAACATTTAATTTTGCTTGTAAATACATTGTAAATAGATTTTTTTACATAGCTAGAGCTAATTTATGTCTTCATAGACTGCGTTGGAAGTACCTACCTGTCATATATGTATAAAAGTGTCAAATGCAGCAAAACAGTCAAGCAGTGTCAATGGCACTCAAATACAATTTTTCCAAGTTTCTCTGAGGATTTTATTAGGAGTGCAATGGGAAAGCTCATACACCTTCTGCTTTTGCTGGCAATTGTATTGGTAATTGGTCTAGAAGAAATACAGCAATTGTTAAAACTGAACCATTAACAGAGCAGTAGTAATAATAACTCCCAGCCTTCTTTAACAGAATACTTCATCAAAAAAGAGATTGAGAGGCTGGCTGCAAGTAACAAACACATGAATAAACTTGAAAATAGTACAACTCGAAAGAATTACCACAGCTGTGAGTAGGAAAGGAAACCATAAAAGAAAGGAAGGCTAAGTAACTCACAAAGAACTAATACCATTTCTTAAACTGGGAACGAGATGAAAACTTCTCAGTCCAAGATCCATAGTCTATCTAAGGTCTTGATGAGGCAAACTGCCTCACACTGAGAAACTTGTTCGGCTTCCCTTCGCTCAACACTACTAGAACACTTGTAATATCATTCTCTCTCAAGATGTCATATTCTTTCATTCTTATTAGCTGGACAGGTAGTAACGGAACACGTGGAAAAACAGCTACTTGGCCGGTGAGCACCCACAACATCCCTTAAAATTTCACAGGAATTCTGTTAGGAATTTGCAGCCCTGTGTGCTGTGATTAATACACTTTTGTATCTGCGGCTCTGCAGCACATCGTGCTCTCACAGGATTTATCACGAAGACACACAGGACAAAGCTGTTTGATCTTTGCCAATAAACACTGTGCCCAGGGTAGAGATGTCTCTGCCTGAGAGCGGGCAGTGCCTTGAGCCTGCCTCTCGCCAGGCCCTGTGCTCATCAGACTCCCTCGAGGGCCATGTCCCCATGACATGCCGGCTTCTGAGCCTGCCTCGCTCCCTGTCCAGGCTCTCCACTCACAGGCCCGCGCACGCTCGGGCGGTCCAGCGTGAGGCACTGGGGGAAAAACGCGGACGGAGTCCGGCTTTGGGGAAGCGAGTGGGCGCCACTGAATGGGGACGCTGCTGGAGGTGATGAGGTGCCGGCCAGACCCGGCGAGAGCGGCTGCTCAGGCGGGACAGGCAGCGTGAGGCTCTGCGGGGAGGGGCAGGGAGCGTGGAGCTTGCCGGCCTAGGGGGCTGTGGCGGCCGGGGCGCCCTTGCTTAGCGGGTGCCTGCGGGCCGAGCTCGGCCTGCGGGATGTGTTGCGGTGCAGCGCGCCATGGAGCTGCGGCCACACCGCACCGGCGAGGCCCACAGCCGTGCCATGGAGCTGCGGCCACACCGCACCGGCGAGGCCCACAGCCGTGCCATGGAGCTGCGGCCACGCCGCACCGGCGGGGCCCACAGCCGTGCCATGGAGCTGCGGCCACACCGCATCGGCGGGGCTCGCTGCTGTGAGATGGGCTGGAGAAGGCCTTTCCACTGCCCGATTCTATTAAGATATTTAAGGCATATTATCT
>VZRR01013053.1:111427-137701 GCA_013398015.1 Oreocharis arfaki | reverse complement strand
ATTATCTACTTATTTTAAAAAAAAAAAAAAAATAAAAAAGGAATGGGGTGTCGACAAACTCTGAACCGACAGTCTTCTGTGGTTTAAGTAGAAAGGCCATTCCACATTTAGCATTTGGGAACGCATAGAAATAAGAATTTAAGCAAACCTGTGTTACAGCTGATTTTGATAAAGTACAAAAACTTAAGAAATCGATTTCATGTTGAATTAAGAAGCAAGAGGAAAATGAGTGAAAGTTTAAGAAGGCAGGACCAATGCAATCTCATAAGGATAGAGAAAAGAAGGATAGAATTTGGCAGTGTAGCACATGGCAGTATAATTGAGACTGTATAGTCTAGCGTGTAAAGATTTCAAATTACATGATACATTTAAGAAATCTAAGCTGCAGCAGCTCGATGTAGTCTTACATAATTTTCTAAAGAAAAGGGAAAGAAGTGATAGTTAAAACACTGTAGTGGTAAATCTGTGGCACAAATTTAACATGCTAACTTAAACAGGCTGTTTGAAAGAGGAAAAGCGACCCATTACTGTTAGATAGCTAATTTTTGTCTTGACTGTGCGAAGAAGGGTTTTTTTTAAGAAGTCCATATAGAAGACCTAAGCTTTAATTTTGTCTAGTTTTGTTTAACTTAAATGCTTTATGAGTTACTGTTCTCTCGGTTGATTTTGTCCCGTCTGCTGTATATGTTAGTCATATTCATATGGCTTTACCATTTCTTTCATGTTAAAATTAACTACACTTGTTATAACTACATGTGCTGTATCTGAAAAGTTACTCATCTCTCTATGCCCTGTGGAGTATGGAACAGCTTAACTCTGAGTGCTGCAGTCCTGTTCACTTTAGATATTACCTGTACTTCTGTGAAGATTATATTTCAAACAGAGGTGATTTTTTCTTTTATATAAAAACTACTTGCACTTACGCATATCATAAAATTCCCGTAGTTGGGCAGTGAGAAAAATGCTTTAGAGCATCACATGTCATCTTTCAATGTTGTATGTGCTAAGATTAAGACTTTCTTCTTCATGAGGAAAATGATCTCTATTAGATCAATTTTAGCTGCAAGCCTATAGTGCATATTTTACATGTTTATATTCACAGCCAGTCATGTTATTAGGATTCCTTCTTAGCACGTGAAATGTGTTTGATCTGTGCAGGCACAGACAGCACTGAAGTTCAATACCAGATAAAAGCTTCTTTCTTTACAAGGGGATTAACTTTGAAAAAGCAATGTGCCTCTTTCAACAAACTGTGCGATGCTGATCTGTAGGAAAATAAATATTTACTTCTCTTTCCGCTTTTATCATAATACAGCTTTACATTGCTTTACCTTTGTAACAGCTATTGCACGCTGTCTTTTGATTATGCCAAATGTATTCCTGTGGCCCGTAGGAAGACTCTGCCTGCCACCTAAAAACATGTCTGATGCCCGATAGGGGTGGACAGCTGTGTATTGCTGCCAGAAGTCATAGCACTAACAAAGACAAATGTGCAAGAATGTGACATCCATACTTCTGGAAAGAGGAATGAGTGCCGAAGGAGGAACATGGAACAGCTGATTACTTCCGCTGTTAGCTTTAGTAGAACTAAATTAAAAAAAAAAAAAAGTTAAAACACAGCTGGCTATTTAGAATGAGCTGCTGAGAGATTTGTCAGTCAGTAGCTCCTATTAGGGAGACACTTAGCTTGGGGGTATTTTTGGAAAGAGTTTCCATGGAGTTGGAGAGACTTCAGGCCTTTTGCTTTTTTCTGATTGGCCAACAGACAGGTGCTGAAAAAGGTGGTGGCAGAAATATTGCAGACGTGGTGAATATCACACAGACAAGCAACAGCAACTTACTTTTTGTTTTATGATAGCCTATACCATGTAAAAATATAACAGAATTTTTTCCTTTCTCTCCTTCCGTTGTGAAATGAAAAGAGATCAGACAAAGGACTGATTCATGTCGGTTGAAAATACAACCTCTTGAATTTAGAGTTTGGGAGTGGCATTCTACCATAGCAAATGTTTAATGCCTTGAAACTAAAACCATGTGTTTTTTCTTCCATGGTGAAAAGTTCTATATACTTCTGATCTACAAATAAATAGGTTATATTTAAAGCATCTATGTCCTTTAAACAGAAATGTACTATTCCATTATAAATTAATAATTTACTTTTAGAGAGAAATCATGTAGCAAACAAACTTTTTAAAAACAGGTGCTTTTAGGAATGACATAGAGTAGGCCTCTGAGCTTGTTATAGAGAAGGAGCCTTTCAGTGGCGATGAAAACTTGTGTGGCAGCACTGAGAATGCTTATATTTCTTCATTTTGGAGTACATTTCTAGAGGTTGGACCTCGGAATTGAATCCACTGTTTCTGTCAAAAGCAAGAAATAGAACTTACTTACTAATACTATTAGTACCTAATAGTACTGATCTTTTACTTTTAGGTCCATCTGTCTCTCTAGGCATTGCAGCTTCAGAGCCAATGGCTAAACATCGATGGGGTACAATCCTGATACTTTGGCGTTGATGGATTGGAAAAATTGACAGAATTTTTTAAAGTTAAATAAGCTGTTAAACATGGTCTCTATTTAGACAGGATCCAGCTTTTTCTTTTTCCTAAAGAGTGATCATTTCTGCTGAGGCAAATTGAGTACATTTAGAAGGCAGTGATGAAAAATTGTTTAAAAATGTATTTCAGACAAAACATGATAGGTTTCTACTCACCATCAAACATGAAAAATGCATGATAAGTTGTGCATACCTCCTTTCTGTTCTATTTAATATCTTGATTAGAATCAAGATAAAGAGGCAAAGTATGCAGTTATTGAAAGATAAGTTTTTCCATGCTTTAAATTCTCCAGCATCAGATGTGCACCTTGTACTGGTTTTTCTGTATCAAAGAAGGAACAATTAATTGTAAATTCAGGTATTTCATAGGTGTTCAATGAGATGTCATTTGAGTTTCAGTGGTACTTTATACAGCAATTTTCTGGTCCTTACATGAGCCTGGTAGTATTAGTCTAGAAAAGGGAGTCAGGTTGATTGATCAGTGAACTAATGAATTCTCTTTAAAAGGTGAAATGTCACAGACAATCATGCGAAATATTCAACTAGTCAGAGAAAGAATGCAGATCTGGGAGGAAGCAGCCTAGACAACCCTTTAATGATGATGCAAGTATGCATTTGAGAGTTAAAAGCATGAGTGAGGCAGCTGAGAGAGCCACTGAAACTATGACTCATCTATATGGATTACTGGGAATGCCACTTTCAGACTGTTTGGGATACAATTTCTGGCTTAGCCATCAGAACCTGACTAAATCCAAAGAACCTGGCAGATGAAAGAGGAGGTTGTTGTAATGCTATCACAAAAGGCTCTGGAATTCTAAGATGCTATATGAGCAATCTAATACATACATTATTTGCTTTGAAATTTGGGCAATGGTAAAACCTCGCTGTAACCCACAGAATTTAGGCAATAAATCTGTTACTGAAAAACTTTTTGCAAAAAGTATAAACTGTACTGTTGCACATGTGGTACAGATAGAAATAGAGGCATATCTGGTGGGCAAGATTAGAATCCAACAGAAGCAATCAATCTAGGTTTTTCTTTACATAACAAGAGAGAAGGAAGGGTGGTCTGACCAAAACAAACCAAACAACAAGCTGTCTAATTCTCTTTGTTGCCACTCTCTGATCCAAACAGTCTGGAGAGTTAGAAAGGTTGTGTTGATATAAGCAGGTTTAGAAGAAGTGTTAGATGTATTTGATATGGGATTGGAATTATAATTAATATATAATACATGCATTAGATAGATAACATTATTATATATATAATATAATTGAAAAATATTGACACATATACAGCTACAATATGTAAATACACAATATTGAGGAATCAGCAAGCAGAAAAAATTTATTATTTTGACATATTTGTACTCTGTATGAAAATATATTGTATGGTTTCATGACCAGTTGATATATAATATCTGTATAAACAAGGCAATACATCAGTCTTACCTCTATTTTTCATAGCGTTTTCCTGGAGTATGCGTTTTAAATCCTAAATTGAAACCAGTCTTGTGAATGAATCTCAGGAATCATCAAAATTTAAAGCTTTGCCTTGGGACATGCTGTCTGTGAGTTTTTAAACACAGAGTCAATTACCTCAAAAGCCCATAGAAGTTACCACATCTCCCTTGAAAACATTTAGGTATGTTTGACCAAGGACTCTCTTCTAATCTTTGTTCTACAAATTGAATGGATGGTGTAGTATTCCAATAAGCAATGAAGGGGTTCCAGCGCCGAGAGTTTTCTTTATAGACAGTTTTGATGCTCTTCACTTTTGTGTGCACTTGTACTGGTGTGAGTGAGAGTGAGTTTGCAGTTTTGGGAATTGCACCGAAGAGATGTCAGAGACTGCTTGGGGTTGTGGTTGTCCATTGAATTCAAACCCTTATGAAGTAAATTAATAAATATAATTTAACAAAATGTTTAACAATAGTTAGCTGTCGTCTTTCAAAGTTCATTGACCTAATATATAAAGTTATTTAACTAATGAAGTCATAAGATTTTTTTTCCTTACAAATACACAGAAAATGTACTATGTGGAGATAAAACACCCCTTCTGATAATCCTGTATAAACTAAGAGGTTACAGTGATGGCATATACAGTTTGTTTTCAAAATGGAAATGATAATGAAAGTCTCACCGTTTAAAATTGTAAGAAAAATTAACAACTTTTGAGGGTCAAGGCAAAAATAAAAGTGCAGAGAATATTCTAATACATTTTTGTGGAGAGGAAATAGAACAGTTATTGACAGTCAGAGAGTTTCACCAAAAAAACCCCAATCAGAAATCCAGGAAGGAAGATAATTCTCTTTCGTGTGTATCAAACTTTCATACAGTTTGAGGAAGGTCCTTTAATCTAAACAGTTTTAAAAAAATGTTTGTTATAGAGCTTTTATTCTAAGTATTTCACTATTACTAGAGCAGACATAATTGTTTTGATACTTTGCCAGCATTCTACATGGATAGGTAACTTTGGAAATGTTTTTAACCAAATATCTTACATTTTGGTCAGTTGCAAGTCGAGTAGAAGCTAATGCCTTTCACGTACACACTCCAGTCCTTTCGCAAGTCTTTTGAGTTCCTGATGTAACAGCTTTGAAAGCAGAGTGTACATTTGTGCAGACTCATAGTTGTACAGACTGGACATCTGCCTCACTGCTGAGGTCTTGTAGAGGCTGCACAGGGTTTACATGACAAAGCCTTTCACTTCATCATTATTTGATTTCTGAATGTTTGATTACCTTAATATTACTCCTGTACTTTGCATCATGGAATAAAGAGATACTTGGACATTATTGCATAATCCTTGTGATAGTTTGCTAAGACTTCGTGAAATTTAACTTTGGACAGATGTATGTTCAATGGACTACTGTTTCATCATATGATCTCTGTGTGTAAGTTTGGTTTGGTTTTTAGGTTCTGCCTCATATGCTAGCATCTGAATGATTGTTATTTAATATATGCAGACAGACATTTCCTCAAAAGTACAGTTCAAAATGTTAACAAGTCTTCATCATAAATCTCTTCAATCTGGTGTTTGTTTAGTGATGCATAGTGATAACAAAGGATCAGTATTGGCCCTTTATTGAGCTTGTACCTCTCACATCTTTTCAGAGCATTTCTTATGAGAACAGAGGTCGAAAAGTGGGATCATTCACACTACTTAAGTGGGTAGAACAATTATTTTGCTTCTTGGGTAATACTCAGAAAATGGGACAGGACAGAGGAGTGGCAAAAGCATACGAGGGAACCAGTGCTTTAGGTATTATTATTTTTATTGTTGTTATTATTATTCAGTTTAATTAGCAAATGAGTGATTAATATTTCTCTTTTTAAATGGTTGTTTATTCTAAATGTCATATTTTTATACAGTAGCTGATACAGAGTGAAAAAATATAGATTTGTTTTTAGAAGTTTGAATAATACGATAGAAAAAAGGTTGTAGACTGAATATGTGAGGTAATCAGTTGAATATCACTGCTGCTTTGTGTGACTTTTTTATTAACCCACTCATATATATGGTGAAGTACATATGTGTCCTTTTACTCAGAACGAAGATCAAAGAGTTCTCAAAGCCTTGATATCACTTTATCCTTGGACATGTTTTCTTCACAGTGTATGGATATATTTCATTACCACTGGGTTATTAATGGTGCTATATGCACTGACTATGATTTTGTTTTGTAAATATTTTATACGAGAGAAAATGGAAAATATAAATCAAGTTTATAAAGCAATGAACTTGGAATTTATGGAAGACATTTAGCCGTTCTTAGCTGAAATTGCATAAATACTTCATATGTAATTTGATTAATCAATAGAGTTCAAAAGCAGAAAAAATCATTGAGCAAAATCAGAAAAGGATGAAGGATGGAGAGGAAAAAAAAGTGGAAACAATGGAAAAACTTTTGCACTGACAACCAAATTAAACAAAATTTTAGGTCTGGAATAAATAAGGTAAAAGTTTTTCTGGAAACATGCCAAAGTAATTCTGTGAAATGTACTGCAGAAATGTCTGGTTTGAATGTCTGTTTTCAGCTGTGGAGAGAACAATCCCCAGATAAAGGTAAGTGCACATTTTTTGTGGTTTCTTTGGAGGGGATTAACTCTGAATTAACTCTGTGAAGACTAGAGAAGAATGTACTAATAAACTTTGCCTACTACAATGGTAGTGTTTTTGTACTAAGAGTTTTGTATGCAGGTCAGATCACTTCAAAGAAATTAGTTTGTGAAAGAGGCATATTATTTATCTGGGGAGTTTCCTAGGCATAGCAGCAGTTCATCAGCTTGGCATCAGCTGAGATTTGTAAGAAGTAATTTTTCATAATAGGTATATTGTAGATTATGTTGGACTAGCTGAATAGCAGAAGAGGAAAAAGTGCTTCAACATGATAAGGTACACAAGACCCATGTTGTGCTTTTTGAGGGTGTACTTACTATGTCAAGCTCACACATCCCAGTACATTTGTTTCTACTAAATTCCTAGCAGTGATGATGAACGTGCGTTCTTCACAGGATGAACAGTAAGGTGTGAGAAGGTCCATGACTGAGGTATGCACCCACTGGGTGTAATAGCCTCTCTTCTGCCTAGTAATCCCCCTCAGCAGTGTCAGCCAGGGGCTCTGGTGCAGGATCTGATGTAGGTGATGCATTGCTATTTTGTGGTTGCCCAGACCCACGGGCCATTCAGTTTGAGACTGTTGAAGCTGCTCGATTTAAACAGTTCTGATGAACCCACTGATATACTGTCTAGGAATGAAAGGGAGTTATAAACAGCTTGCAGGAGCCTCTGGTTTGACCTTTTCATACCAACAATTTCTGTTTTTCCTCATACTAACTCCTTGCAGCTTTTTGTTTTGTTTTCAAGCTGGATGACCTAGCAGATAAAGTTTAGCATTTCATCAGTTAGTGTAGAATAACTGGGAAAGTTACACCTAGTCAGTAGCTACACCTAGTTACACCTGAAGCAGTGACTGAATTAAGGGTGGGCTAGCATCAGTAACTATTCACCCAGATCACCAGGTGCCTAAGGTTTATAGGACTGGAGGCCTGGAGTGATGGGGGAGACCATAGGAAAATGCATTCCATACTTTTGCAGAGAGAATATGCATGCATTTTCGTTTTCAAGCACACCTATAACATATGCTGATTTCTGTACACATTGGGACATCTGTGAGAATCACTGATTTTTGAGAGTTTCTTCTATCAGGGGAATGCTTCTTAAAAGCAAGATTAATGAATGTGACAATCATTAGGGCAGTTGGTTTTTGTTTGTATTTTTTCCCCCAAGGCAGAAGAATGAAAGATCTAAGAACAACTATTGAAGCATGAGACGAATCATTCTCTCCTGGATAAATACCATGATTTACTGGAGACAACAGATAGTCAGAGGATTGCCAAATGCCTTAGATATTTTGGATTTGAGAATGTGACAAACAGTCTGGATTATTCACAGATTATGTCTATATAATAATCACATTTTTTCATTTTTCCATTTTTCTCACATGTATTTGTTGCAACACAGTTGGAATTGTTTTTCTCAAAATCTGAAAGCAACAACAATATTTGAAAACCCCAACAGAGACATACTTACATTGCAAAATCAAGAACTGTAAAGTTCAGAGATCCGCTATTAATAATTTTCTATACTTCTGATGCCTAAAGATTTTTTCTTTTTATGTATCTGGATTTTTATGTATAGCTGTATAGTTTCTAACACTTTGTCACTTTAGCATAGTAGTTGCACTTTCTCACATATTATGCTACCTTCTTGGAATTCTGTTTAGTCTTGCTTTTTAGTCTAGCAAGGACACTTTGTTTTGCACCGTACATTGCAGACATAATAAAATGTAGGGTTAAAAGATCAGGGTGGGGGATGCTCTAGCAGGGCAGAACCTGGGGGGAAATTACCTAACCAACTGCTCTTCTAATTGGACAATATTTATTGGATATGCTAATTAATTAACCTTATAAAAACTGTAGGAATAATGTATTGTGTGCATTTAGCCATATTGTGCACCGAGAGCTTTTAATTAAAGACTTGATTTTACATTTTCATTCTGTGACATTGCTGCCTTTTACAAATGTTCTTAAATGCCTAGCACAGCAGGGTTGATGGCATATCAGATAGTGGTGCTCAAGAAACACTTTCCCTGTGAAGTGTGTAAGCTTTTATAGGCAATTTTCAGTGTCCTTCAGCAGTTTGTTCAGATTTAGATGACTCTCCAGCAATCCCATTCACTTCCAAATTATGATGTCAATAATACTCTCTCTAAATTATGCTTTCTTTTCTTTTCAGAAAAGCATATACTGCTTAGCAGACCAACTGTGATCTTCTTTACTCTATTGCCTAATTAAATCTGCTTCGGTCAATGAGGGGTAAAACTGCTTTCCTTGCTAGTTGAAGTAATGAGGAGTTACAAGGCAACCTTATCCACCGTGCTTTTGTATCTTTTAAAACTTGTGACCAACAAACATCATTAATAAAGATGCACACATGAGATTATTATATGCCCCTTGTACTGCTTTGTAATTGAGATGCAATACCCTGGTAATCAGCTGTTTGGGGTAAGGTTTGACATGATTGATCAGATATCTAATCATTAGAGGTTCTCATTCAAGAGGGAAGTTTGTCTTGTCTCTTTTACCCTACAAGGATGCAAATTTGCATGTAAATATCTTTCAGCTCCCGTAATGGCTTTTTGAGTTGCTTAGAAGTTCCAGAAATTGTACTCCTTTCGAATTACTTTGTGTTTTGTATGTTTACCTCCCTAAAGAATACAGGGCATTGTATCCATATTTGGGAAAAGCACAAAGCTTATGTGCTGAAATCCTTAACTGAATGTCAGATACTTTCTGATATATTGGTATGTGTTTTATGTTGTTGCCACATCTTGTTCTTTTATCCATTCAGTTTGTGCTGCTGTTTTTTAAAACTTTTCTTAACTCTTCTTACGCTGATGTCTGAGTAATTTGTTTGGCATTTCTCCAAATAAACTGTTAGTTTTCTCATGCTGGGATGTACTTTGTGTGGACAGAATTCAGAACACATTCAAACAGATCTCTACATTTTCTGTTGTTGTGGGAGTAGCTCGATTTCTTCTGAAGCACAAGGCCATTTCCTGTTTTGAGAAGAGAGGAAGACAGAGATCCCAGGGTTCAAAATTTCTATTCAGATATATGGCAGGTAATACTATACACTGTGAATTTTATTTAATGTATTTATGTTTTATGTGTATGCACGTGAAGATGTTGGCATTACAAAAAATAAATGAAGCTCAAAGATAATCTTGAGTTTAGGGTAAATCTGGGAGTGAGGATTATGTCAAGATGTACAGGGGGATTCCCAAACCCAGGGACACACGATCAGCAGTCTCAAGCCCCATCCAGACCTAGAAGCCCTCGGCAGCCAATCAGGCACAGAGGGGGCATTGGCAGAAGCTACTCATGAGATTTAAACCTCTCTAACTGCCCTGGATGTACACACAGACTGAAGAATAAGAGTCTGGAGAGCAGGACTGTGGAAAGTGACCTGGGGGTTCTGGTCAATGGCAAGTTGAATGTCAGCCATTGTGCTCTGGCAGCCAGGAGGGCCAGCCGTGTCCTACGGGGCACCGGGCACAGCATCACCAGCTGGGCAAGGGAGGGGATTGTCCTGCACTGGATGGGCTCACCTTAAGCATTGTGTGCAGCTTTAGGTGACACAATATAAAAAAGTCATTAAGACATTAGAGGGAGTCAAGAGGAGGGCAATGAAGATGGTGAAGGGCCTTGAGGGGAAGGCTGTATGAGGAGCAGCTGAGGTCAGTTGGTCTGTTCAGCCTGGAGAAGAGGAGACCTCATTGCAGCATACAGCTCCCTTGTGAAGGGGCAGGCACTGATCTCTCCTCTGTGGTGACCAGTGACAGGCCTTAAGGAAACAGCATGAAGCTGAGTCAGGGGAGGATTAAGTTGGGTATCAAGAAAAGGTTCCTCCCCCAGAGGGTGGCTGGGCACTGGAACAGGGTCCCCAGAGAAGTGGTCACAGAACCAAGTCTGAGTTCAAGAAGCATCTGGACAATGCTCTCAGGCACATGGTGTGATTCTTGGAGTGCCCTGCACAGGGCCAGGAGTTGCACACAAATAAATGAGGAAAATGCTTTGGTCCATGGCAGGCCATTTACATACTGGTAATGTTCTGCTGCCCAATGGCTGTTAGACAAATGGAAATAAAAAATGTGTTTCTTAGTGACATAACATCACCCTTTGACCTGTGGATTCTGCACTAGTTCTTGTTGCCATTTTGAAGAGGTTTTCAAGTTTGTATAGCTATATGAAATCCAGAAAAGTAATACAATGTATTGTATTCTAATGTTTTTAGATCGTTACTGCAGTAAAGAGATAGTGGCAACATGCTGAGAGGAAAGAAGAAGAAATCTCCAATTTGTTGTCAGATTCCAAACGAAGTAGAAAACAGAAAATACCAACAAAGTAAGTAATACTTAGAGTGTTAGACTGAATGGGGAAACTAAACAGCTTTAATTAAAATATTAGTATCTTTAAGTTATGTTAAATGTACAATTATGTTTCTAAATATTTGCATCTAAGTTTAGGCACTTAATTCTGTATTTGAAATTTAATGTCATGTTTGTCTGTATCCTCAATCCCTACAGTTACCATTGTTATAAATGGGAAAGTAAGCATCTTTGCGAGTATTTTTTTTTTCTGAAGATTTCTGAAGAGTACCATCAGAGACCCTGAGCCAAGATATTCTAACAGTTTGCTGGAGCAGGAAATGGTCACCCTAGTTTTGTTTCTTTCCTTGTCCACTCTCTTTCCTCTCTCCTGTACCAGCTGTGTGAGCTACCCTATCTCATGCTGGCTCTGGTACTTGCCTGGCTCCACAGTGAGTGAATTCATGAAGGCAGTGCAGGAGAGAACTAACCTAAGAAAAATGTGAATAGTTTTCTACCACGTTAGTGAGTTGAATCAGCGAGTGACAGAAATGAAACAAAAAAAGGGATGATGCTGTGTAGTTGAGAGCGAGAAACGTGGAAAGGGAGTGAAAAGAGCTTAAGTAGAGGTATTATAAAAACGAAATATTCCCAGCAGCCGCAATGAACTGTCATCAGCTCACGTCACACTAACTTGTACTTCACTATCAAAAGCACTGTGTGCAGTGGAGAAGATTGCAGCTCTTCCTCCCTCTGCTGCTCATCAGCTGCAAGTGTAAATGTAGTTGTACTGATGCTTGTATCCGTACAAAACTGTAGGGATGGAACACTGGCATGATCCAGGCTGAAAATAATCCTATCCTTTTGGCTGCTTATATTTAACTTTGTATTGTTAAGTGACCCAGGTCAGAGCAAAGACCAAAAAGTCGTCGTTGTGTTTTTTCTTTGGAACAGTAGATGGAAAATATGGCTTCCCTTCAGGCCTTGTTTTATCACCACAAGAAATTCTTTTATTACATTATACAGTGGTCAAAGTCAGGAAGAACAGGCCAAGGGACCATATAAGTATACATTGCTATTATTGCTACAGCTGTTGATTCCTTTGTTCTGGAAAGACATTCCCCAGTGGAGCCTGCCCACGGCAGCCAGACACATGCCCACAGGGGCTGTGGAGGAGAGGCACAGGCTGTGTGTACTCCATTCTGGCCGGCCCTCCTGGAAGCGGGAAAGGGCATGGGCAAGCCCCAAGGGCCCACCAAGTGCTGGTTCTGGAGGTGGTAGGAGTGGCTGGGGAGGCAGTGCTAAACTGCTGGAGGTCTCTTCCAACCTGGAAGACTCTGTGACTCAGGGACTGCCCTGACCCAGGTGCAGCACCTGGCACCTGGCCTTGTGGAACTCCGTGAGGTTCTCATCATCCCATTTCTCAAGCTTGTCCAGGTGCCCTGTCCTGGATAGCCCCGTCCTTCTGTGGTGTCCCTGCCCTGCTCAGCTTCCCGTCCCCTGCAAACGTGCTGAGGGTGTGCTCAGTGTCCCTGGGTGTCACTGATAAAGGCACTGACAAATAAAGGCATGGGGGCCCAAGGCAGAGCCCTGAGAGACACCCCTTGTCCCCGGCCTAGTGAAAGATGTGCATGCCTACAGCAGGGGAGTTGAGACTATAAAATTCTGTAAAGGCCCAGCTTGAAAGGGACCTTGAAGATTATCTTTTTTCAACCCCCCTGCCATGGGAAGGGACACCTCCCACTAGACCAGGTTGCTCAAAGCCCCATGCAACCTGGCCCTGAAGACTTCCAGGGACTGGGCATCCTCCACTTCTCTGGACATCCTGTTCCAGTGCCTCACCACCCTCACAGTAAAGCATTTCTCCCTAATCAAAACCTATGCTTGCAGTTTGAAGCCGCTCCCCCTTGTCCCATCACTGTATTTCCTAACAGTGTCCATCTCCAGCTTCCCTGTCGGCCTCTTTCAGATAATGGAAGGTTGCTATGGGGTCTCCATGCAACTTTCTCTTCTCCAGGCTGAACAGATCCAACTTTCTCAGCCTGTCTTCATAGAGGAGGTGATCCACTCCACTTAACAACTTCACGGTGCTTGTCTGGATTTGCTCCAACAGTTCCATTTCCTTCTCCTGTTGGGAACACCAGAGCTGGATGCTCTACTGTAGGTGGGGTCTCACAAGAACAGAGCTGAAGGGGAGAATCAGCTCCCTCGACCTGCTGGCCACTCTTCAGTGCAGCCCAGGATTCCATTGGTTTTCTGGGCTGTGAGTACACACTGCTGGCTTGTGTTGAGCTTTTCGTCAACCATCACCCCCAAGTTCTCTGCAGGGCTCAATCCATTTTCTGCTCAGCCTGGATTTGTGCCTAAGACTGCCCCAACCCAGGTGACTGACTAGATGGTCCTTAAGGTCCCTTCCAGCCCCAAACCCTTCTATAATTCCAATATTTCAACAAAATATTGATTGGATTTAAAAAAGCAGATGGTATTCTTAATTACTAGGAACTGAGTTTATTAAGTTCCTTTTCAGTTATTAGTGGTCCTTTTGGCAAAACACAGGGTCTTCACCATTGATAGAAAGCTCACACATTCTCCTGCTAAATTTAGCCAGCAGATTTGGCTGTAGTGTTCCAGTTTAGCTTGCAACATGTTAAGTTATTCAAACAGTTGAAACCATGTTCTCAGACAACATTAATAAATTACCTTTTCTAATACTACTCATGAGTCTTGTACGTTCAACACAATTATAAAAACATGAGCCTCTGCAGCATTATTAGTTTAAGCTTATAGCTGTTGTGCAGTGATCCCAGTGAACTAGTGTGTCAGTATTTGAGGTCATGCCAAGTGCTCTCTGCATTCTTACTCAACCTACACAACACGGTTTATTAACAATGAAACGGTTTTGATGTGTATCTATTTGATTTTTTTTTCTTTCTTTAGGTTAAATGAAGGAGATGCTTACTACACACTCAAGGATTTTTCACTCCTCATTAAATCTATTTGGTATGATAAATTTGTGCTTTTTAGAATACAATAAACTTAAAATGGAACAATGCTCTTTTTTTTTTTTTTAAACCAGAACAAGTCTGAGCGAACTGTGTGAAAATCCAAATGATAACGTTCTACTTGGTATCTAAATAGTTAGAAGACTATGAAGAGAAACTGAAGGGTGTTATCCAGAGAACAAAAACCAACCAAAGCAGCAGTACATAATACTCTTACCACAGAGATCAGCAGTCTTTGAGTTAGAAAGTTACTACATCTGAGTTATCAAATACAATTTCAGAATGAAGCTTTAGTTAATAACCAATAATACAATAATAAACAAACCAATAATACACAACAATGCTAAGACTACTTTAGGAAGTTCAATTTTACAAACTGGTATTTTAGCAGCTGTAATATCAACTAAACAATTTTTAAAATAAATTTTAACTTTAATAGTTATAAAACTGAGTAATTGTACTTCATCTTTCAGTTGCACTTTTTTTTCAGGCAGTGGCATATATGTTAATATAGCTCTCAAATATATATTGAACAAACATCACAGTTCTGACAGCTGGCAAGATTAGCCTCAGGAGGACTGCACTAGAAACTTTCAGCTCCTTTGTGAAGTATGTTCAGCAAGTACTTTAACAATTATAATCAAATTAATTGTTTGAACTGTTTTCCAAGTTTTCTCTTAAATCACGTAGTATCTTCTTGAACCACTATAAAAGCCTTTAAACTGGACCGCAAATTCAGTTTACAAAATCTGAAATATATAGACAGCTTTATACCAATATAGGAAAGTTTGATTAGTAACATGTTCCAACCATATGTAGAATTACTTCATTTTTCACCTCTCGTATCTTAAGGAGTCAGAAAGATCCAGAACTGTGTAATACAAATTACTGAGTTTAGTAAAATATGTTAGTTCCTTGGTGTTTTGGGTTTTGTTTTGTTTTTTTTCCCCCTGGGAAGGACTAAGTTCTCAGCAGTATTTTCAAATGAATGCTTTAGTTTAACATTACCTTTTTGTTTACCTGTAACCTGAAAATATATACACACATACCTAAGTTCAGATAACCTAGAAAAGGGAGGCTTTGACAACAGTCCTCGTGGCCACACAGAATTTTATGATGATGACCAAGATAGTGGTATAAGTTATTCTCTACGGATAGTAAGCAAAACATGCGTTAAGGACAACTCTGAATCCCATTTCTGTGAATCGGCTCTGGTGTTCATCCAAGATCACTGACTGTCCTGCTTCCAGCCAGGACAGGGTTATTTTTTACAGTAGTCAGGAGGAGGCATGCCTAGGACCCTGAGGTTGTTCTGTACCTCACATTATTTTCACGGAATGGGCTCCCTTCTGGGTCAGTGTAGTGTGGCCATGGGAGTGGGCAAGTATCTCTGTTGTTGGGGGTTTCTGTGTGAATCTTATCTGCCCTGCAAAACCTTAATGTTGAGCTATAAGGCACTCGGACAACAATGCTTGAAAAGCAGTCCTAGCACTGTCACAACCCCCCACACCCACAACTTCTACTTTCAAAAATAGCATATAGTAGTCTATTTGCTTTATGAGTCTATGAAGGTGCCTCTTCACCAAGAGACAAAGTATCTGCATGAAAGTTTAACTTTATCAAACTCTCATGAAATAACAGAAATGAACAGAAGATAGGTTGAAAATATGTAAGCTTCAGAAACCTTCTATAGTTTCTGATTAACCCTAGTTCATTAAGAATTTTATTGTCACTGTACAAGAAAACAAACATTTTCTGCAACTTTCTGGCAATGAATTTTAGAGGTGCCTCATCTGACTCTAAAATTGTTCCATTTCTCTCGCTTTTATTAGAGTGAGACCAACCGCCACCTGTGACACTCTCTGCCATTATCACCTCGCTCAGCCTTTGTCTTCCAGTGATTTGAAATAACATTTCTCTCCTACACATGCAGAACACAAGAATGTGTAGAGATAACAGCAGAAAAAAATCTTAGGAGAAAACTGAAATATAGTAAGATTTAAGAGATGAACATCAAGAAGTAAAAGACTAACCGTAAAGAGAATTTTCACCACCTTCCTTACTATAATGCAGACACAAAAGTAGTATTATTGTTATAAATACTAGAAACTATTTTTTCAGCACATTTAATAAACGAATGCACTGACACAGAAAAATTAAGGCCAAGAACTGAACACAAAATTAGGTCAACACTTCCTGAAACAAGAACAGTTTCTCTAAGTATTATGTCACAGTAAGTATATTAGGAAGTTCTACAGAGATTTAAATTTAAGTAATATTTTTCTTACAGACCTACAGAGGTAATTTGCAGATTATTGATTTTTCTAGTTGCCAGTGAACACTTCTGAAGGAATATTAAATAGTCTGCATTTTGATTTAATACTTGCCAGTTGACATATCTATCTAATACAGAATTAATTTCTTTAAAATCTAGCCTCAGCTTTCGCTGAAGCATGAACAGTAAAAAAACCAGAGCTTTATTCTGAAACAGTACTACTGTCTGTATATTCCAATAACTAAAGCACAGTTATCTCTTGGATCCAACAAAATGGCCAGCAAAGTAGAAAAGGTGGTCTTTTTGTCCTTACTTTGTATCAGTTTTCACAGACTAAAATTTCCATGAGTTCTGAATCATTAATACATCCAAGTGAGAAGTGCTGTTTTCCTTTTTTCCTTGTCATTACACACAGATTTTAGAGGAAAATTTTTGTGTTTTAAAAAATATATTCTCCCAAGCAGAACACTTATACAGCTAGTTTCTGTCTGCTACATCTGTCCAAGTATTCCCAAACTGTTGCCAGATAGCTGAAATTTAATTGTGATGTTTCTTTCTTCTGAAGGCAGCATTTCAGAAGTGTAGCTGACACCCTTCTGCAATGTATAATAAGAACCCTGACACAATGCTTCCATTTCAAAAGCACAAGAGAAATTATTGAAATTACACTAGAACTTACACCTTCAATATATATTAAACACATGACAAAAAAGGAAAAGGAAGCAGCCAAGGAGAGACAGGCAAAACAATTTTCAGTAATGCCTTCACTATCTTTTATTTTTGCTGTCGTTCTCCTCCCTCTCGGCCTGTGAGGTGAATGCTCTTGGCTGTTCTCTTACCCATTTAAGTGCAAGTGCTGCAGTACCCAGACAGCAATTTACTGCCTCCTGCCACTGAGGCTCCACCCAACCCGCTTTCTGGGACACCTCAGTTCCCCATCCCCAAAATATACCCCAGAAGGTTTGCATTCTTGAAGATGCAGCATCTATGGCTATGCTTTGGTCTTGATCAGGACATGAAAATTTCAGTTGTTTCTTCAGTTTGTGAGTATACTATAAAAATCACTTCATTGCATTGTACATAAGCAGTTACATTTCCAACACAGAAATACCTCAATTGGCAAGAATCAGGGAGAATAACAGCAATAAAATCACAAGTATCCCCACCTTCTAATGTGTTAAGTAGCATTTATTTAATTCCAGCTTATTTTTCTTTCCAGTCTCTCTTCACATCTGATATTCTTCTAGTAGACATTTTGTCTTCAGCAACAGAAAAATATTCTGATGCATGGCTGGTATCAGTAGAGATAGATGTTTGACTCAGCTCTTAAGTGTCAGAAGTGCTGTCTCTTAGCATTCCTCCTGTCTCACTTACTGCAAGCACAGAACCTCCTAAAGATGGATCACTGCATGTGCCAGGAACAGAACAGGCTGTATTCTGAAACTGTACAGGCTCAGGTTTATGCTCCCTTCTAGGACACACACAATTATTTTCAGCAACAGTTTCTTCATCTTTTACCTTTTCTTCTTGTTGCTTTACTGTAATGAGTTGAGTAGAAGATGCATTCTCATATTCAACAGAAAGGACTCCTGCACATAAAGGCTGATAAGGAGTGTTACCATCACCAAGCTTTTCTGCACTTTCAGTGTTTTTAGATGAGTTCATAGGCAAACATGAGTCTTCACATTTTGGATGACCCTGAAGAAAAGCAGGCTCTGAAGACTCTGAAGATACAGGTTTCCCTAGATTTCGAAGTGTTTTCTCAGGAGATTTCGTCTTCTCCTTATCCATTTTTTCTGTTCTGTTTCCAGAAAAAAACATGGAAGAAGTCAGCATATCAGAGGTATTTCTGACAATGCCTCCAAATGAAAATACTGGTGAAGGCAACGGAAAGTTACTTTTGAAAGAAAATGAACAATTACTGGTGGGAAGGGGCGTCTTGGAGACACCAGTCACCCCAGCTCCAGTGTTGGTTTCTGAAGTACTGCAAGCTACAGTTGTGCTGGATTCTGAAGTGTGAGGTTTTTGTTCCCCTAAGACAGATGGTTTCTGTGTATCATATCCTGCAGGTTCCGTTGCACAAGGTGTTTTTTCCCTCATGTGAGATGCTTTTTTGTCAGATGGCATCTCAGATTGGCTAAAATATGAGGATGATGGTAACACCTTACATGAATTGCTGACTTCTGATCCTGCAAACCAAACTCCTTCTGAATTGCCAAAGGGAAACAAAATGTGTGGTTTCTCACGTTCTGCTGAGTCTAAATTAGGACTGGTTGAAGCATCACAAACTATGGTTTTGGTTTCAGGACCGTGTTTATCCCGGTTGTTGATTTTATCCACCTTATCACATCTCCCTAAGTAAAACTGAGGGAAAGCACATTTCTTGTCTTGCTTTTTAAAGGAAAATGTACCTCTATCTTTACTGAATCTTGGTAATGAGTTGTTAGATGCACTGAAAGTGAAAGGTACACCTGAAGGTCTCTCTGCTGAAACATCTACAGATTCTGAATTTGAAACAGTAACAGCCACTGTTGCTGCTGGCTTTAAGTCTGATGAAGTGCTAGAATTTGAGTCCATTTCGTTGGAAACACTACCTGCTGATGCCTGTCTTGGCAATTTTTCTTTAATTGCCAAGTCTGGAGAGGCTTCTGACAAGGCTGGAGTGGACACTTCCTGGGCACTGCCCTCATGAAATAATTTTAAGTCACCATTTGTTTCAGAAAAGATAGTATTTGTGGATGGGATGCCATGAGCACTGCTTCCAGAAAAGTTTCTTTTATCAAAGCCACCTGCTCTTCGTAGGGTTCCCATTTTTATTTTATCTGTGTTGTTTGCTTTGGTAGGTGAAGATATAAAAGAAGTTCCTGAGGACTTATCCTTGGAGGTGTCAGCAGTTACAAATTTATACTTTTTATTTGAAGGGAAATTTTGAGTCTTAAACACATTGCTGAGCTTCTGAAGTTCCATATAGTATTTGTAACGTAACTCCTATAATTACAGCAAAAAAAGGAAATCACATTATCTAATATGGCACTTGTAGATTCAGAGGTTATAAAACTCACATATGACTATGACTGAAGAAAGGTTCATATATTCTAGAGCATTTATAATGTATTTTTCCATTGCTACGGGAAGGCAACAGAACACAAGTCACTACAGAGAAAAGTGCTTTAAAAACAATTGAACAAGATACACATAGAACCATGATGACAAAATAGGTTTTGAAAAGGAAGACCAGAGAAAACTGTATATAAAGTGACTATCAAAACCAAAAATAGATAAAAATAATAACTTAGATATTAAGCAACAAACTCTCAATCAAATTCTCATGAATTTGCCATCTGAAATTTAGGTGGTGGGGTTATTGTTCATTTTTTTGTTATTATATACAATTGCATTCTTAATGACAACAGAAAACAGGTATTTTCCAAAATAATACAGAAAAAAAAATCTGTATTTAAAGGACCTAAGCAACTTTTTAATTCAATCATCTGCCACTGGTATTCTCAGAACATCCATAATGTGATTCACTGCCAGCCATGCTTCACCAACTATAACTAGAATCATTCTGTACAGAACAATACTCAGCCACCCACATGGAGCTGCTACTAAGTTAAAAAAAAAATCTAGTTGTATAACTGCATCATTCAAAATGAAACAAAAAAGAGGTTGGATTCAGTTTCACGTCAAATTATTATGTGGTCTTACAAGATGGAACTCTATTATCTTTAAAAAACAGAATACAGGCAGATGATTTCCTTTTCAAATAGACACTAGGGAAGTTTATTTGGATTAGAAAGCTACAGATGTGACTCAAAAAGCCACACCAAATACAAAAGTAGAATATCTGAAGTCAGTAGCAAGATTAAGTTTCAGCTTTCTAAAGGAAAAAAAAAAAGTAAAATTCTGACAGCTTTAAAACCTAATCAGATTTCATTCTAGAATTGTAACGGTAACTTTCTACTAAGGAAACTGAAAAACATTTTAAAAGCTTATTCCAAAAGTCCCATCACAACAAATAGTAACTTAGCCATACTTACAACTGATGTTCAATCATACCTCATGACTCATATTTTGAAATGCTGACATTTCCGATATTGACATAAAGCGAGTAGGGATCCTGCTACCGTCTGCTTCATCCTGACCTGCTACAGGCTGAAAAATATTTTGCAGCAGACATTATACTTCATTTTGATAAGACAAAACAGACAAAATAATACCATGTTATAGACCACACAGCCAATAACTTACAAGAAATGTGCTGGGTATATTCTTCTGGTCCTGCCACTGCTTTAAGGTATCTTTAAATGAAGTTGAGCTCTCATTTCCTTCATAAGGTAGCTCTATTAGAAAGAACACAAGGATAGTGATGGAGAACATACTAAATATGGAAAACACTGAAAGGTACCTGTGCACCTAAACAGATTCCATTTAAGAACAAAGATACAGTGCCCTAAGTGAGACACTAGCCCTTGTTGAATTTTCTGCGATATAAAGCAAGAAGCCTGTGTAATACATTTTCTTAAATGCTGGAACTGCCTGCCCTGACAGAAAACCTAATGCCTCCTCCTGTGAGGTAAAGGCATTTAACGTGAGCATAGCCAACACTGGCATGACACAACAAACACCCATCTAGTTCAGCAATACACTTCTGACAGCAGCACTCTCAGTTGGATATGGAAAGTATGATACTGCACCCAGATTCCAGAAGTACAGCCTAGGAACTTCCTAGAGACAGCACATTCATAAAATGCATTTAAAATCCCTCAAGGAATTTATCATTCATTTAATTTGCTCGGATGCTTTCTTGCATGTGTTTGCCATGCAGATTGGTTATTAGCAATTGGTTCTGAAAGTCCCAGGTTTCTAGTCTTCCCAAATCTTGCCTTAATCAAGTCCTTCTTCCCTACCTTGAACAATGCCTGCATTAACAGGTGTTAACTCCAATGCTAAGATTTCATTAACCACAGATTTGATATCTATCTTCTTTGGCATATACACTGGTGGTTTTTCCCAGTTGGCTGCTATATTCATCACATCAAGCTGAGTTTTCATTCTGGAAATGGAAAAAAAAAAAACAACCAAAAATGAACCAACTTAAACATTTTTCTTCATGCTTACAGGCTAGCTGAATTATACCTGTCTAACATTAAAAAAAAAAAAAAAAAAAAAAAAATCGCTAGGAAGGAGCAGGAATCAGAAAAATTCTATCTTCAATAAAATGTCAAGTCCTTTAGATTTTTCTTCTTAGAATTTCTTCACTCAAATTAAGTTTCATACTCAATGAAAACTGCAAGTAGTGCTGGTAGGTCAGCAAAAAATTACCCCCTCCACTTTCCTTAGTGTATATTGCCTGAACCTAAATTGTACTCCCTCTTCAGAGGGCATTGCTAATGTTAGTCTGAATCACAATATATTTTAAAAAACTCCACTTCCAATAGTCTTACTTAACTGCAGCTCAAAAAGTTCAAAGAAAGTAATTACGAATCCTTAGAAGACATCACAGGGTATGTGCACTACACACACAAAACCAAAGATACTGCAGAATCTCCACAGACACTGTTACACTGAAAGATTTCTGTAAAAGCTTAAAGCATGCTTCAGTGTTCCTGAGTTTAAATAAGATATCTGAACATATCTAATCACCAAGTATTAAGGAATTTCTACATTCACTTTTTATTAGGGAGATAATTCAAAAGCTTGATTATCTCTAATCCCAGACAGTACGTCACTCAAATTCTTGACAAATTTCCTGAAATTTGAAATATTGGGCATCCAAAAAAATCTGAAAGTATTATAATCTCTTAATTACTCAATACTATTTTCATTTTAAATTGCTTATCTTATGACACCCAATGTACCTTGTCTTATGATATACAACGTAGCCATTTTTTTAGTTTTAATCTTAAAAATCTGGAAGACCACTAGAGAACTAACAAAACATGAAAAAAATATACCTTGTATTCAAGCCACAGGCAACCTATAAATAAAACAAGAATTTGTAAGATATGAGCATTTCTCCAACTATCAGGTAGTTATTGCTTTATCAAAATACTTGAGAGACCAAAGTCTCTGTCTTCATTTCACAGAACTATAGAAAATAAACCTGTTAGCATCAAAAAACCAACCAACTAACCAAAAAAAGCCCAACCCAAACAAGTATCTCTGTGACAATGATTTATATTGTAATATTTTGTGATAAACACAAAAAGAACTCCTTCAGAGCCAAATGAAGGCATCAGATGATGGCCCATATAGTTACCTAACCAGATTCAGCAGTTCAGATATTTGTAAACATTCAAATAAAGGACTACTTTGTATTTCTTGGAGAGGAAAGCCTCTGCTATGTGCTCTCAATATGCTATTATACTATTAAAAAAGCTGTCTTTCAGTTTTAAATCAGACAGATAATGGTGGTAAGAAGTGCAGTGCACTGTGGTCAAGTGAGACTACCAAAGAACATGTAATGAAAAGTTGAGAACCTGACTGGATTAGAGCTGCTTCCTTATAAAAACCTGGTGATCTCACTGTACTGGATCTTTACACAACAAAACCAATATACTGTTATGGAGGGCAGGCAGGGAGGTGCTAAGTTAAAGAAAACAAACAGCAGGAAGAGTAAGTAGATGAATGGGAGGAATGAGGAAGGTAAGAAGGAACCAAAAGTGAAAGTGGAGGAAGAACAGAAGGCATAGGAGAAACAGAAGGAACAGGCACAATATGAAGCAAACCAGGAGACATAAGAAGAAGATGAAAACAGGATGGGGAATGAGAAGAAAAGAGGGAGAAGAGGAACAGGAAGAAAAGGAAGAGTCAAGAAAGAGATGTGGAAACGATTACCAACATACTAATCACTGTAATCACAATATCTTTTCCAAAAGTGGGAGTTGCTTTTACTTGAAGTTAAATTTTCCTTAATGAGTTGTTAAGAGACACTCAGTCAAACTCTGTAGTTAGCGTCCCATTTATCTGGAGACACCAAAAGACCCATTGCAGAAATCAGCAACACGCTGTTTCTTAGGAAAGCATACAGTAAAAATCACCAATAAGCTGCAAATAAAGCTTTTACAAACTTTTCTAAAAATAAAAAAACATTGTTATAAAAATGTATGAAGTGTTAACTAATTTTAGTCTGTATTTTTCATTTGTTGACTTTGTTTTTCCTGATTGATTATAATAATGATCTACAATACTACAGGCTCTATTTGAGTTCTTTATGCAACAGATATCTAAAACAAAAGGCCATCACCTCCAGGAAACACTGAGGATCACACTCATGGACAAGCTTTTCACAATCCTTCAAAAAATTCTCAATGGTCTTCTTGTGAGTTTCTTTCATTTTCTTCCAAATCTGAAATTCTTTCTCTTTTTTAACTCTTTGATTTTCAACATCTTCTAGTAATTGCTGTTTTTTCATTTCTAGAGTTTTGAAAATTTCTCCAAATTTCAGCTCAATTATCTCCGTATCATTTTTCAGCATCATCTAGAAGCAGGAGAACACAAAAACATATGCACATGCAGTAGCAATGTTTACGTAAGAGTCACTTCTCTAAGTAAGCTCAGAGCCCATCTATGCCACAAGGAGCACCTGTATGCTCCAGGTTGTGATTAAACTATCACGAGAAGAGAAACAAAGATACACACACACAGAATATCCAGCATCTGTAACTCACCTCTGTATCATTCAGTCGTTTTGAGATCTCATTCACCAGCTTCTCATTTATTATCCTCATTTGTTTCAGAGTGCTAAAGAAGGTTAACTGCAAGACAATTGAAACATTCATTACAACTTCATCCATTCCTTAAAATAAATACATTTCAGTGGTTATCCAGAATCAGAACAAGACAGACAAGGAGCTCCTGGAGAGGGTCCAGTGGAGGGCCACAAGGATGATGGCGGTCTGGAGCATCTCTTTTATGAGGAGGGACTGCAGGAGCTGGGCCTGTTTAGTCTGGAGAAGACTGAAAGGGGATCTCATTGACACACATAAATATCTCAAAGGCAAGTGCCAAAAGGAGGGTGCCAGACTCTTTTCAGTGGTACCCAGCGACAGGACAGGGAGCAGTGGCCATAAAGTAAACCACTAGAAGTTTAAACATGAGCAAGAACTTCTTTACATTGAGGGTGGAAGAGCACTGGAACAGGCTGCCCAGGGAGGTCACAGAGCTTCCCGCTCTGGAGACATTCAAACCCCACCTGGAGACATTCCTGTGTCATGTGCTCCAGGTGACCCTGCCTTGGCAGGGGGCTCGACTGGATGATCTCCAGAAGTTCCTTCCAACCCTATCAACTCTGTGATATTCGGTACAAGACAGTAAAAAACCTTGTGATTCAAAACATCATGTATTAACATTTAATGCTTTCCTGAATCAGCACACAAACTTTCTTCTGCTGTGTCTCAAAGTAATATTCTTAGGCTCACCTACAATGCATACTGATAGAATGACTACTTTATAGCTCAAACATTGTTTTCCCCAGGCCTTTTCAACCCCTCCCCTCACATACATCTATCAATCACAATCTAAGTTTTAATGGTGTTATCCCATTTTGGCAAAAAACTGTGAGATATACACTTTTTCTTTTTATGCCTCATATTGCTAAAGTAGAAAGCTATTCATAATCAAGATATTTCTGTTTGGGTTTCAACTAATATTATCACTGAGTTTTCCTCCTCTATCTCTGTACAGTATCACTACTCTACATAATGTAGTATGACTAGTGCAAAGGCTGTTTCCCCCTTGTTTCCAAAGGGACATACAATTGGTGATGAGAACGGCAGAAGGAAAATCAGAGTAAAAGCAACTTTTGTCTTAAAGAATTGTCAGTGCTGTATTTAAACTTTTATACTAATACTTTTCATCACTGCCCTGCAGTTGTTTCAGTTACTGCACAACAAAACTGTCACCCTGCATTCAATCTGCACAGAGCACGAAAAGCTCATTCTACCCAAACAGTCGCTATTTTGTTAAAAATCACAACTTCTACAACCAGCCAACCAACCATTATGGCAGGCAGTTGCTTTCTTATGCAAACTGGAAGGCATCGTGTTTTTACGTTTATTATTACTCACCCAAACTATCTATCCCTAAATATGTAATTATCTATGACCTAAATTAGCTGTGGCAGCTCAGAGAGCCTATAAACAAAACATCTGTGGGTGGGTTTTTGGAGGTGTTAGATTTTCCTGAAACTGGAAAAACAACAACAAAAAACCCAAATACCAACAGCCCCCCTAAATCAAACCAAAAAACACCCCGACACCACCCCAAAATCAACTCTCCACGTCCTTCGGTAAATTGGGTTCAGATCTGTTGATACTGTAGTATCGACTGGTCCCCTCCGTGCGCTGGATGCAGTCTGACAGCAACCCGGAAATGCACACCCCAGCAGCCCACAATCAACTCCTAACTCTGCCCCAGAGCAGCACAAGCCCTCTGCCCCTCTCCTGCCCACCACACCGCGGTTTTTCCTGAGTTTCTAAATAAAAGCAACCCGTGCCTGGTGGGACTTCCAGTGGACAGCCCGACCTCCCGGCCAAGCCCCTGGAGCGGAGGGGGAGCGCCGCGCTTACTTTTTCTTCCTGGTACACCGTGTCTATGAGGTTGACAGAGTGGAAGATGCCCTGATGCTCCTCGGAGACGCACTGCCCGCACCCCGCCTGCCGGCACATGCGGCAGTAGAGCTGCACCGGCCGGTTCGGGTGTTTCTGGCAGCTTCCTCCGAACGCCTGGGGAGAGAGCAGGTCGGACCCCGGCTTCGGCCCCAGCGCCGCCTCCCCCGCCGTGGCGGCGCCCGCCGCGCCGGACCGGTAGAGCTTGACCACCTCCGCCAGGGTGGTGTTGATGGGCAAGGCGGCGACGCCACCGCGGGGCAGCAGGCACAGCTTCCTGCACAGCGGACACGGCACCCGGGCGCAGGACGGGCCCGGCCCCGGCCCCGGCGCCCCGCGGCCGAGACGGGCCTGCCCCGGGCTCCGCTGCAGCTGCCGCAGGCGGGCGGCCTCGGCC
>VZRR01013053.1:0-110937 GCA_013398015.1 Oreocharis arfaki | reverse complement strand
CGTGGCGCCCGCCGGGTCCTAGCGCCGCCGCCGCCATTTTGTGACGGGCTGAGCGCGGAAGTCGCGCCTCACGTGCTGTGACGGGAGCTCGGGACCGCGTTCTGTGGGAAGCAGTGGGACCTCAGCGCGTTTGCAGTCAAGAGGAGTGTCGTCATTGATTTCTGCAAGCCTGCAGCTACAGTTGAAAAATCAGAACATGACTTCGGTTTAGAATTATGTTGGTGCTGAGCAATTCGGGCAGTGCTCAGCTAATTCTCCTTTTCCCCCTCCCCGCCCCCCCCGCTTTTGTTTATTCTTACACCCAGAGTAGTTCCTCCCAAAGTTCTGGCTTAACAATTTTATTATCCGCCCGCAGTGTTTGGAAATGAGTGAAACTCAAGAGATTCGAAAGAAATTTTAAGTTTATTATAAATCAATGTACTCGTAACACCACGTCAGTATTTGCAGAGAAGCCAGATACGCTGTACTTAGTGTTATTTCCAGAGGCTGAGGGAAGCCACAGGTGCAAACGGCACAAAAGCAACCGCATATTTGTACCTTTCTGTAGCAGTGCTTTAACCAGTCACACGGGCTGCGCCTGCAGCAAGTGCCTCTCTAAAATCATGCAGAAGGTCTGTGTCCAGTAGGACATCTTTTGGCGGCGGGAGAGAAGCCACGGGCAGATACTTGAGTGACCATTACCACACTTTCCCTCGCTTCTGTTTCCGTGAGAGGCTGACAGGTGGTACATACGCATAGGCTGGGAAGTCTCATGGACAGGCTGCCCTGAACAGACCCGGGGCATTTAAAAGCAGCGTCACGCTTTCCTGCGGGGCGAGGACTCGAGGCCGGGCTCTGCCGCCTTTCCTCGTTGCGGTGGGAGCTGCTGTCACCCGATGCAGTCTCAGATCGTTCCGGCTATTCCTGGGAGCGCCGCATCCTTCAGCCTCACCTGACCCACTGTGTTACCCACAATGTTACCCACTAGTAGTCAATTCTTGGATTGCACCACGTAGGGCATCCTAGGTATACCTCCATGCTCTGAAGGTCAGTATTCAATTAGTGGTTAAAATGAGATAGGTAAAAATGGAATTCAGAGCTTAATCCTCTGGAACTTCTCTGCTTAAAGCTAAGTAGTGCTTCCCCTTCTAGGTTTTCCAGCAGATGGTACTGGAATGGATGGAGAACTTGATTCTAATTTTTACTTTTGTTTCAAACAGAATAGGGGAAATGCCATGACATACATGAACTAAATAAAAGAGAATACAAAAGCACTTTGGTGAGTGACTGATAATAGACAGAGGCAGATGCTTAGTCTGGTAGTAACTAAATAATGCTCAAGAGCATAAAATACGAGGTGTAGGAAAGAAAAGAAAAAAATTCCTTAAAGGAAGAAATCCTCTTGCTAAAAGTTAGTAAAGCAAAATATATTTTTCTCTCCAGTGTGGAAGTGAATAAATTCTTCCAGAGCCTGCTGATAAATTTTTGGGATGTTGTGACACTAAATGATAAACAAATGCTTACATGGAGTAATTTTACCCCTTGCTCCATTCATTTACATTAATCTTAAAACCAGAAATATTAATTAGAACTAGGGATAGAACCGTGTTCCTACCAGCATTTTTTCCTGTCTCAAGAAATATTTAATATTAGCAAATGTACCAGTACTGATTTTGCTGTTCTATAATGTAAATTAGGGATCTTTTACAGTTAGTGCATTGCATATAGCTTCAATTTCTATTTAAAATAGGTTTGCACAGCCTTCAGAGTTCATCTTCTTAGTAATCTTCTGTATCACCAGCACAGATAGCAAGTAAAGCGCTCTCATAATGCCCCGAAGCAAAGTGCTGCAAGGAAAAAAAAACCCAACATTTCTGTGACTACACATTCTCTGACTTTTTCTTTTCTTGGTGTGTCACAAGAACTAGACTATTACAAGGTTTTGTAAAACATTACACTGTTTTCATAAGGATTCTAGGCTGAGATTTTTTAAATTTCACTTGCCATGGCCTTTGGTTGCTCAGCCACCTAAAAATAATCTGCCTTTGAAAAGCTGGATCAAATCTGTTTATTAATTCTCAAGTTCAATACCAAAAATTCATGAGCGATTTCATACAGTTGCTGCACATCTCGCAGTTGGATTATAGTGACATAAAAGAGGTAGTGTCTTAGCAAGAATCTTTTTTTTTTACAATTAAACAGTTTCAAAGTTTTGTTTTAAGATACTGACTAAAAGAGAAACAGCATTTTTGAAGGTACTACCTAAGCACAAGGATAAAAGCAGATGTTTATTGTTGCTTTGGTTTTTCACTGTATGTCTTGTTTGCGTTAGCAGTGAAGGACTTTCTCATAAGTTGTAAGATAAACAATGCCCATGTTTTTGTAACAAATCTTTTATAAGCTGTATTTTTAGAATTGTTTTGCATTCCTTCTCTAGAGGTGGAAGAAAGTGATAGACTGAATTTATATCCTATCAATTTAGAGAGGCTTAACCTCTTCATCCAATTGTTGATTGTCTGTACATATGTATGTAAGTGTGAGAATAAACGAAGGCCGGGCTTTTTGCCCGTTGGCCCGAGACCTTGGTGTGGGTGTGAAACCCGCATCCATGCCTGATTCTTAGTGTCGATCTGCGACAATTTATCTCAGTTTTGCACGAAAGTGGTATCACCTAGCTTTACAGATCAACATGAAATAAGAAGTCATCAAATAGTATAGAAATCATTCATAGAAACTCTTGTTCAGCACACACTGTCATGCCCTGTTTATATACACATCTTGCATTGGGGAGGGATAAAATCACTGAGAGTGAGTTGAGAATTCACTGCTCACTTACTCGAATCAAACTGAGGCACTGAAAATGCGCTCTTGTTTTCACACCTTGCTTTTTTGTTTGTTTTGTTTTAAACCAAATAGTTAAACAGAGTGGCACAGCCTGTGTGATACCAGTGCTGAATATATGCAAAAGTTTGTAAAAACTTACTTTAATGTCATGGAAGAGTGATTTCCCATATCTCTCTTTGTATCGCTGTCGTATGTTCATGAAGTCAATCTCACTCCTGGCAATGAGAATCCTAATAACTGTTTTATTGTGAAACCCAAAGTCCTACAGTGAAAAAAGAAGACGAGAGGAAACTTGACAGTTGAACACTATGTGTTTGCCCATCTGTGCATGCTCCTATTAATGTTTAATAGATAAAGACAAGATATACCCATATAGGATATATGAGTATGTAGGGTACATAAGATACACCCATAAAGGTATCCTAGACTTTAAAGGAGTCCAAGCATGTAAGAGTTTTATCCTGCAGAGTTTTCGTGTACTCAAATAATAGAATTCATGTTACTGAATTACAGAGGGTCCTCATATGCCAGTGAGGCATGCACTGAAAACTTAGAAAAAAAGAAAATCTGATGAACTTTTGTCAGTATTCTTAGGAATTCAGTTTGTGGGTAGCAGTTGTGACTCTTGTTGTGGAGTCCATTCAAACTATAATGAGGCCAGTAATCTATTTTACAACAGCTGCTGCCTCATGTGAATTCAGTGAGATTTTTAACCATAGATTTAGAATTTACTTAGCTTGTGTTCAGATGTGTTTCTAAAAAAATTTTCATAATGTAATTGTGTGAAGAATGGGGACATCTAGTGGCAATAAAAATAGTAAAAAGAAATTAGCGTGCAAAAAATAAAAGAATTTGCATGAAGTCCTACAAAGAAATATGACCAGTTGTCTTTATGTAACATTAATTTATTTTTTAATTTTTAGGCATACTTACTAAATCTGTAGAGACAAAAAATTACACAGTAAGAAAAATGCACATTGAGTTCTGCACAGCAGGGGGAGTTACCATCCATAGAAAAAAAAAAGGCTTCAATAGAGAAAAAGATGACAGTTACCAGACAGATATTTTTTAAGGTATCTAAATACTTAACCTTTTACTTTTACTGCTGAATTCTAGCTGTTGCTTAGGCACTACTGCTTCGAAATTAATGTAGGTACCAACAGTTTTAAAACATGCAGTCACACCTTAAAGAGTGAAGAGACTTGATTTGTAAGTACTTGTTTAAGAATAATCAAACAAACAAAAAAAGATAGGGAAGCTTCTTTTTATGACATGTGAAGAAGGATGACTACTTACATGAATTGCATTATAAAGCCTGTAAGCAAAGTAGGAAGGCTTGTCACGAATGCAGAGAACTAGGAGGGAAGAATTGCAACAGGTAAACAGAAGATTATTATAAAAAAATTTCTTTTGGCTTTGGGCTCCCTGAAATGTAAAGCTGGGTAGTGCTGTCCATGCCTTAGCTTAAAATTAAGCTACTAATATTCACTAATATAACTATATTTATAATTTTAAAAGTTTGGTACTTGTTTTGAGTAGATCCTCATTGCTGTTGCATGGAAGGACCTATTAAACCTCAGTGAATATACTCACACGTCGTATTTGTAGAAATATTTTTATCTTTACTCTATAAATGAAGGAAGAATGTACATAAAGCTTGGAACTTGTTTATATACCACCAAAGTCTTGAAAACGTAGCTGGGTATTTAATATGTGTAAATTCAGTTGCAAATGCAGTTATCATTACTCACGCAAAAATTATTATCAAATAAAGTAGATACTAGTTCTGCTCAATGAGAAGCTAGTGTTGCATAGATACATTTTTAGATTTACACAAACATGGGAAAGTAGTTAAAATATTCTAATTATCTCTGGAAATTTAATTGCACAATATAGGAGACTAAAGTGGATAAAATATCAGAGAAATAATATTCTTGATGCATAAGAGATAATATAATAGATATTTATTAAGAAATTGCTACAAGTGAAAATAATATCTTTACATTACCTATTGCAACCAGTAATTCTTGGAAGTATCCATCGTAACATTCATTAATGGCATCTACTATATCTTGCCCAGAGATATTTTGGAACTCCTGGAAAACTTGAGGGGGAAAAAAATCTTGTTTTATTCTAGTTCATTAATAATGATCAACTTACTTTTTTGGTTTTTTTCCTTACTTCTCCCCAGTACTATAACTATTGAGTTTATTTTGTCCCCTTATTATTCTCAGTGTTTAATTATGTCTATTTTCCCCAAGTCAGGCAACCTAAATGAGTAGCCTGAAACCTGGCTTCCAGGACATTCTCCCCCTAGGTTCTTCAGTCTACAGTATAAAATGAATGCATGCCACATATCTATCTGTTCATGAAACTTGTAAGAACGTCACTGGCAAGACAACTTCCTTGCTTGGCTTGGCTAAAACTGGTGAGATTGTGGCAAGAAGCCAGGACTTGCATGACATGCACACTCACTGCATCAAGCAGGTATCCAGACATGCAAATTTACAGGCTGTGCTTTCTCTGTGAGGGAAAGAGGAACATTTTTTTTTCTGCTGACTACGAAACTTATGGAGGACTGCAGTACAGGCAGAGCCCTCAAATCTCAGGAAGAGAGCAGAACATAGAGCAGGTGTGTTAATCCTGTCATCATCAGCTGAATGAATTTGTTGACCCATGATAGCAAAGTAGTTCTAAGTTACTGTTGGAAGTTGACATTAGAATTACAGCGGGCTGTACAGTGATTAACTTGTCAGCAGACACACTGTTTTTCCACTGCAGAGCAGAAACTCAAACTTGTCACCAGATACTATAGGTTTCTTCTCTACAATGGAAGATTTGGATGAGCTCACATCAATTTCTTGCAATCTGTAGCTATGTCTGATTTTCTGTTTATATAAAAATGGCCCTTATGTTTCTGTGTTTATGTTCATTATGGGAGAGCAGATGTGAACACTGAAGTGCTCCCATCAAAAACTTCTATGAAACTTCTGGGGAAAAGCTCCAGCACAGCAATGTGTTTTCACATGCAAACATTTCTTGAAAATACTCCATCCAGCTCTCCCAAGATGTTTTCCCTCATAAGAGTTGCTTAGGAAAAATGAAAAAAATAGTTAAGAAAAATCTCCCTCATCGTGTTGTGTCATGTGTAGACTCAGTGCAGATGTAATATTTGCCTTTCTTTGGTCATGCATTCTTCTCTGGGTTATTAGGCATCCTGATGCCTGTCTGTTCTGTCTACAGCTGTCAGTAGTCATCAGGCAAAGTTCAGTTTTGCATTACTTCCAAATTCCCATTAACATCAGTGGGAGTCTGAGAGCTCCAACAGTTCACACTTAGGTTTCAGGGTAATGTCCTGCTGCACGCTGACTGTCTTGGTATGCAAAGCATGGCTTTCTTAGTGAGTCACATTTTTCCTTTCCACTCTATCTTCAAACAGCTGAACTGCTGGATTACCCATCCACAACTGCTGGTGACTCCTGTTGCAGAGAATCATTTGCAGCATGTTTTTGTGTTCGCCTGTCTTCTGCTGACATGCTTCCCACAAAATCTAGTATTTCAGAAAACAGGAAAAAAAGCACACAAAATATTTTAAGTAAGGCCTAGATCACTTTTCAACATTTATTTCTTGGGGTTTTTTTCATGTTTGAGAACTTCACATCTGAGTATATTTACCATTGCATCCTGAGCAGCTGTAGAAGGGTCTGCATATCCTTCCATCCTTGTTCCCTGAGGGAAAAAAGAGATACATTTTCTTCAAAAGTTAAATCCTAAACCACTGTAGGAATAAAAAGTTCTCTGTATATGAAGCTATGTTGAATTTCTTGAGATAATATATGTATAGGCTTTTAGGTTGGGTAAGTATATTGCATGGTTGAATTTGCAAATGTAGAAAATATCTTCATGTTGTCACATTGTGTCATAATTTTCTTTAATAAGAGGAACTCTGGAATGGCAAACAGTCTTGTGAGAGGAAACAGTGGGGGCAGTGGATAAACATGTCCCATTTTTAGTCCTATTTTAAAGAAGCTTTTACCTGACCACCAAAATCCCACCACCATTTTCAGAATTATGGATATTATATTGTTTACTCTTATATGTAGCTCTGAGGGGAAAACTAGGATAGGAGTAACATTTGCTATTCACTGATTAGTTCTTATCAATATACATATTACTAGAAGAATATTTTCTCAATCTTTTTTCTTCCTGCACAAGCCATAGGAGCAAGCTCATCAAATAATGGAGATTTTGCTTTCTCATAATACTTGTCTAAAATTAAGATCCAAGACTAGGATATTGTTTGACAACTTTGATACACAAACCACAAAAGAATGCTTCTAATTTTCCCATAGGTTTAATAGCTTTTCAGTTACACAAAACAAGCTAACTTCTTTAGTAAACACACTATGATCTGAATTATATAGTCAGAAAAAGAGAAGAGCACGCTACTTTCGGAATTGCTTTTTCAACCATAGTCATAAGGATACAAATCAGGCTTAGTTGCAGAACTCTTAAGAATCTGAAGCTCATGTAATTACTGCCTTAATAATATGTGTTTGAAGCAATTCAGTTTAAAATTTACAGTCATGTTACCTTATATGTGGAGAATTAAAATTAGGTATCGGCTGTCAGCTTGTAGAATGACTTATTTGTAGTTCTTTTTTGTTAAAAATGTTAATTTACATTTTAATTAAATGGTGAGAATTTCATACGGTGAAATGTCTAGTAGTAAGATGAATTATTTGAAGTGAATTATGATGGAATGACTGCATACAATTACATACACAAGAAAACAAGCGAATAAAGACAGGGAAGTGAAAAATAAAATAACTTTAATAATACTCTGCATGAATCAAATGCCTACTTTCTCCAGTAACATTTGTATAATTATGTTTTAAATCATAGAAAATTATCATGTTTCAATTAATACCCACGAAAAGAGAATTAGAATGAAATCTTTTTGTCTCAGACTAGAATATTAACTAGCCTGATTTTAAAACTCTTTTAATTCTGTTAATTTCTTTAGGAAGGACCATAACCTATAACTTCTAAGCTGCCTCGGGCTGAACATGGAAATCATAAATACAATACTATAGCAATTGAATAGTTTCCTCTGCGTATGTGGAGCATGTTTACTTCTCTCAGTAGTCTGATGTGTGTCATCAATCCCAAGATTTAATAGAAATCAAAGCAAACGGTTACTGTAAAAAAACATTAAAAGATGCACTGGAAATGTTCCATGGTTATAGAGTAGAAAGTATTCTTTAATGACATATCACTGAGTTTTAATATAAGTTCATATCTAAGCATGAGTGATTCGACTAACAGTCTTCAGAAGTATACAGTATAGCTGACTAAAGGTGAAATTTCCTGCAACCCTTCCTTATCTTGAGAGAAATAGCAGATTTTGTTAGCTAAGAAATTGCTGATTTTAGGCCACTTTATCAATATCTGCGATTTAAGAAAATGAGCACTAGTAATATATAATCTGAGATAATTTTAAATTTTTAAGGTAAAGTATGTCCTATGGTTTTAATAATTACTAGAAGTGAGGTTGCATAACCTCAAGCTCTTCATTTTTAAGCAAAGAAGAATTTTCATTATTAGGGAAAAAGGATCCAGCATGAGAAAAAAATATTTCTTGTTTATAGCTTCTACTTTTGAAACATTTATCTTTTTTACCTCAGTGAAGCCTACTGTTATTTCAAATTTGTGTAAGAAGTTTGTCCCCAGACATGCATGTTTATAAAAATACAGATACACCTTATGTATGCCGTTATCCCCTGGTGATCCTTTTGTCGTTATTTGTTACTCTGGTTTACAAAAGATTTTAAAGATAATGAGCACAGTGGCTACAATGAGAATGGGAGCTTATGATCTTACAAGGATGGCCACTTTGTTGTATAAACTACAGACTGGTAAAACTGTAAAAGCTGGTGTGTAAAAGTGACACTTCCTTTGCCTCTGTGCAAGCATTTTGTGATTTAGCACATACAACAGCACAAAGAGCACTATATTTTAAGCAGTGAACTCTTTAATTCTTTATTTCTTAGTCAAATGTGAATATATCTCTATTTTCACGTAATGTTTGACTGTTTTATGATATATTCTGATAGTGGAGAAAGCACGTTTTTAAAAATGACAATCACATTTGTACATGCAAGTAGACTCCTTTTGAGATGAGGCAGATGGAGCAAAGTGTCAGCAGTTGAATACCAAGGGGACTTTATTAAATAGTCTGTTTACCTTTGCCTCCATCTGATAGCCAAAGTCTAAGTCAGAGTAGATGAAGAAATTCAGTTTCTCTTCCTCATCAGCTTCCCTTCTGTCTCTTGTTTAAAAGTGCAGCCCTATTGAGCTAGCTTTAATCACAGTCACCTTGAAATGTAAAACTTACCAAATGCTATTGAAAGTCATTATGAATCTTTTAGAAATGTAGGATATAATTCTTGTTTTTACAGTACCTGAGCAAGGTTCATGAGTGTATCTCTGAAGTGACCTGAAGTCTCAGAATCGATATCTTGTTGAAGATCAGTATTATATTCTAGGTTAAACCAAAAATATATAATCTAAATCACAAATGAACATGCTCTGAATAATACAAGTGGAGATTTTTAAATAAAGGATAAACAGACTTCAAATACTTGTCCATTTTCTATGGTGTCTATTCCACTGTAACCTGGGCATGTTCCACAAGGACCTGGCTGTGGGGCTGGCACATCTGTCTGGCCCTGCTGGGGGCCTTCAGCCCCTGTCCACCCTCGCATGCCCACCCACCACATTGCTTCAGCCTTTGGTATACAGTTATGGGAGGGGATGTGGAAGGGAACCAGTCGGTACTGAGGGGTCATTTTTGTAGTTCTGGTCCTTCATGTGTGCTAATACCTCCAGAACACACATAGTACAACTGCTACTGTGTACTTGTTAGAAAACCTTACGCATCAGGTAGGCTTCTTTCATCTGGAAGATCTCCATATTTGATCTTGAAGCTAATATATCAATCAGACATTTTTCTTCTATGTCTACTCCCTGTATGGAAAGAAGTAAATATGAAAAAATGTTGTTTAGTAGAAACCTCAATTTTTAGAAGAAAGCGATGCTGTCCTTACCAGAAATAACAAAATAATAACAGTCTCTGAAGAGCATACTTTTGCTTAATCTACCTGTTTGAATTACTTTTACAGTAAAACCCAGTATTTCATATACATTTCTACTTAACCTGAATTTCATCATGTACATTAGCAAGTGGGAAATGAAGCAAGACTAGTGTTGACAGAAACATAATGGGAATAATTTTAGAGCTTTAGTAAGAATTATGGTTAGATGAAAGAATCAGATGCAAAGATTGAGCATACATCTCTAGCAAATGTTCAGGAAATCTGAAGTAGGCATGAGCACAGCTATTATGTTGGTCTTCTATCTTCTTCCTCTGAAAAAAAAATATTTAGGAATTCTACAGTCTATAATATCTAGCATTGAACTTGGTATTAAAGGAAAGCATCCTGGCCATTCATGCAGTGCTGCAAATCACTGTTTTTTCCCACAGGGTTTGAATAAATTTTATAAACTTCAATTGACATAAGATGTGGTACATATTCTGCTTTTGATGTGCACATAGATGGTGTTAATGAGTGTTCTGTGTTTGGGATAATGGGAGAACATTAGAGCCCATAGATTTACATGGCCTGGTTTTTTTACCTTGGCCATAAGAATCCCGATCAAGATAGACTACTGTAAGAAAGTTCAAGTTTGATCCGCATTTAGGAAAAAATAAGCTTTGCCAATTTTGTCAATAAGGTTAATGAAAGACATGATTCCTTTGTTAGCAATGATATTTCACAATCCTTTTAATGTCAACTATAATACATACCAGTAGTTCTAAAAAGTGCATTGATTTAAGTGTCTGGAGAACAAGAAAAAACTGTTAATTTTTTTTGAGAGGGTGGAATTCTCAAAATTGGCAGGATAGATCATCTTGCCCAAAGTCATCTAATCGGTGTCTTACTTATGTCAGCAGACAGTAGCAAATATTCATGGAAAGAAAAGGAAAACCGTGTTGAACTCTAATATGCCTTCCTATCTTTTAGGAGTTGGCAATTTAGGTATTTCCTTAGGATTACTATTTTCAATAGCCAACCATCAGCCTGTTTCCAAAGAATTTGTTGAAGTTCTTTATGAAGTGATTTGCACTTTGGCCTTCACAATGCCCTGCGGGAATGAATTTCACCATTTAATGGCCTGATATTTGAAAAAAAAAGTGATTTTTTGTTTCAAAATTTCAGTTGTGTGAGAATCACAGTCTCAGATCCTGGGAAGAAAAGGAAATATTTTCTTCAAAATGGGAAATCAGTTCTGTTTCAGTGGAGTTATCATTGCTTTGTCACAGAGTAATTTGTAAGTGTTTCTACAAAGAAATGTTCTGCTAAAGAAGTATTGGTCTTTTGAGAGGTGGAGCCTTAGTGCATGGCAGTGGCTGTGGAAATAAATTTGTTTTGTAACATACAAAAATGCTTGCAAAAACAGCACCTTGCATTTCCCTGTGTATATATTTCTTCATTTACTGAGTTTACCATGGGTGTTAAATGGGTTGTATTTGTTACATGACAAGGATATTATTTATGCTGGTTTTAAGCATACCAGTGAATAAACTTGAAATAGCACTGTATTTCTGATGACTAGTGGACTATGTGATAGTACACTACTCCAGCGTACTAACCTTCAGTGGTTTATCAACCAATCAAATGTAAAAAGAAATTCAATTCTGAATATGAAGATTACCTTCAAGGCATGCCAAAGCTCATGGGCATCATAGGAGGCAGGTGGATACATCAAGCCAACCATAACTTCTTTGAAGTGATGAGAGAGATTCTCTTTTAGGTCTGTTATCAGATCCTTGAAAAGAAAAAGAAAATGCCCAGACAGGATTATCTCAATAACCACACTTTATTAAGACAGCTTAAAAAATTATTAGTGGTTTTCTCTGTAACGGATTAAGGATAAACTGTCAAAGATAAATTCTGGCCAAGATTAAGTAAAAAAATATTCTTTTAAATAGTACATGTTTGTTCTACTAGTATGGGCAAGATGAGAATAGGTGCACAAGCCAGTACACCACAATTGATTGTTGGTTTTTTGTTCATTAGAATAGAGAAGAAAATGCAGATGTTTAAGTGCAACTATTACTTAAAGTCTTGGAAAACTGCATATCACAGCAAAGCATCTGCAGCTTTCATTAACATATTCCCTGTGCGAATCCAAGAAAGGTAAGCACCTTTGGAAGATGAATCTCATAAAACACAAGTGATTTCTTGTGCTTTTTTCAATGTTACCATGTGAATAATTTAAAAAATCATCTGTATTGCTCCTAGTATATAAAAATGTTATCTTTGGACTGCTGGAAGATTATGTGCTCCAATTCAGGTATATTTTAAATTCAAACTGAATTCACTGCTTTTGATAGGTGCTGGATTAATAATAAGAAACCCCCCTTCCCCCTCATGTTTCACAGTTCTTTCTTGCCAGGTAGCTGAGTAATGGAACAGAGTTTCCTTCCCATTCTTCCCATTCCTGGTATCATCCTTCAAAATACTGCAAATGCCAAAAGCTTGTTAGGTTACTACTGATGTTTCTTCTTTCTGGTTGAGGGCACTTATGCATCTCTTTTTTTTTTTTTTCCTTAATTTTTTAATATTTTCTGTGCAGCACTGGAGACCTGTCAGAAATGTTCTGTTCTATGTCTGAATTGAAAAGCATGCCAGAAACTGTTCCCATGATGTAAACTATTATGCTTCCAGAGCTGTATTTTTTCAGGCCTGTACTTTGATTTTGATACATTTCTGAATATAATTCATTTAATAGCTAGTGTAGCAATGAAGGATGACATATGCACAAGTAAAAATTAAATGTATGATGAAGAAACATGCACAGTCTTCAGTGAATGCACTTTAGATTCATTTGACAACCACTAAATCACACAGCGAGTAGAAATTAATTCATTAAGACATTTTAGTTCTGACAATATGCCTTGTGGGAAACTGGATTATTAATACAAATGGATGCTACTTAAAAATTACTCCTGCAATCAGAACTAAGGGAAATGAAGTACTGAAAATAAGAAAAGACAACTCTAAGTTGTCATTATTTTAATTTCCTAATCATCTTTGCTGTAAGAAATCCTTGAAGGCTAATTGTAAGAAGGAAGCTTAAAGCTTCTCTGTATGTCTGAATCATGCAGCTAGTTCAGTTTTTTTAATTCTTTTTTAAATATTTCTCTCCTAATGTGTCCCAGTTTACATTTGTCTAATGAATGGGCATAGTGGCTACCATATTGAGAAGACTGAAGTGAAATGAAGAGGGCAGAGGTTTGGACCAACAGGTTTACCATAAATTGAACTGAGAAGGTTAAAACTGCTGTTGCCTTGCCGCGTCTCTTCTCTGTCCTGCCATGTTTACCACTCATAATCTGGGACTGCCAAATGGTGCATTTGCTCAATGCAATATAACCAGTAGGACAAATTACAGCCAGGGAAATGCTATGTGTGCTAAATTATCTTTCAAAGCACAAACTGGAGCAATTCAAGGCAAGATAGATCACATTCTTGCTGGGGTTTTTTTTTGGAAACTGTCAAGAGTATCATGATGTATCTTGCACTGTAAAGTGTACCCAGTGCTTAATGAACTCATTTGAATTAAAATTGTGGGTATATTGCAGTATGTTTCATCAGTTTTAGAATATTCTGTAGCCCATTGCTGGAATATGAAAAGTTTGCTTGCCTTTCTCTTTTATTATTATTCCTAGATCTAGAGACTGAGATTCTTAAAAAGGACATCTGAGGTTTTCTTTGGCTTTTTTCTTTTGTCTAGACCTTTTGGTCTGTGTCCACTGGCTTAATAGCACTTCAGGTTGACTCATATGGCTGAAAGAGGTATGAATTTAAAGGTAATGTGTTTTCATAGGGATTTATTGATTTTTTTCCCTGGTTTTATTTTTGATTTGAAAAGGAAAACCAATTAGATCAGTGGTGAGCAAGTCAATAATTGTTCTCCATGAACATGAAATAACTGCATTCCTGAAGGACATTTGCCAGTTCTTTATTGCGATACTGTGTTATCTCTAGATCATCTTCATATATCAGAAAGCAGAAATTAAAGATAAAAACATGAAACGAAGCTTTTAAATATTTTCCCTTGTTAAAGTCATAGGTCCAGTTCATACACTCTAGAGAAAAAATTAAAACAAACCAGCCAGCTGCTATAGATGAGGTTGAGAAGGACTGTCCAGTGATGAAGGAGATAAATGAACACTTGGAAAGAAAGGGCTTGGGTGCTTTGTGTCACAGGCATCTTTCGGTAGCTCGACATACTTTAGTTTTCCGTAAGTAAGATTAAAAATCAGTGAGGAATATTGCATGGATAAGCATTGAACTTGTATGGTTCGCATGTGTGATGGTAACCTAATAAATACCTCATAAGAGAAAAAACAGTTTTAATAATTTAGGTGCACTGATTTCAATCTTTGTCACAGTCTGGAAGGTGGATAGCTGTGATTCAGTTATTATTCTTTTATGGCCTCTATAAAACATACTTATCCATTCGAGGTTACATCTGAAATATCACAATTATTGTGTGTTTGATTTTTTCTAACAGTCCAAATAACGTCATTGATCTCCTGGAGATAAGTAGCAACACAAAATGAACCCACTACACTGGTTAAATCCAGCTCTTTTTCCTCCAGTTCTAGGAGAGTAAGTGGGTGCTTGAGCTTATTAGGGATCAACAGTTTTGAGGTATTTTAGTATAGAGTTGTCACAAAGGTTGTCTCTAGAAAACTTCTTGGCTACCTCAATTAAAAAAGAGGCTGTTCTGCTGGTTAATGAACTGGTGGTGTAAAAGCCCCACATAATGTGGAGTTTTTGAATGAACCATTTCTAGTTAACCCTAATTAGGAGAGATGGTTCTGTGGTATCATTTGTGCAAACTCATTGTTCTCACTCATGCTGATCGATCCAATGGCAAGCAGACACTGATTTTCAAGGAACTTTCCAGTGAGCCCTTAGTTTTACGGGCTTCAGGAAATGAAGAAAACTGGATTTTGTTTTAAGTGTTTATCTGGCTTCTTTCAGAGGAAGGGCATGTCTAGTCAATTTAATCAAATGGTATCTCGTTTCACGCAGCGCTTTTCATGACTTTCACAGGAATTTTGCAAAACGTGTTACTATTATATTTGTCCTTATATAACTGTAGCAACTAAGGAAAATGAAGGCATTGCAACTTTCCCAAATTTAGTTGGTTAGCAACAGTAGATCTGAAAATAGAATGGGGATATCTCTCTCTGTGTATGTTTAAGAACTTGTATAGAAAAATTACATTGTTATATACAGTAAATATGGATAATTTTTTTTAAGTAGCTTTTTATGTCTTAAAATTTTTGAAACACCTTTCTAATATTCATAACTTTAACATTAAGCAGCTCAGATGAGTATTGCCCTTAGTGTGTAGATGGAATTATATGGAACAAGGTGTGAGTATGTCAGTGCTTGAGATGTGAAATAATTCATTATATAAGTAAGATAAAAAGCCTGAAACTCTTTGTATGGTGTTTTTCTTTGGTTACAATACTATTTTATTATTTATTCCAAAAACTTGAAAAATGTATTTCATAACCTCCCAAAAGTATATAAATGAAGAAATAATTCTGTTCAGAAATTTTAGGTCGGTCAATAGAGAAGAATGGACTGTGGAAGAAGGAACGTTCCCTGTCCTTTACTAGCTCTGTGTGTGGCAGACATACTTCTGCTGTAGAAAGGACAATCTGATGGCATCAGAGGTATCAACAGGCAATGAGCAAAGTTGTGTGTCAACCTGTTGTGCCAGCCAGCTGACAGGCTTGTGGTTCCAGTGCCTGACCTGAGAGAAGGGCTGACAGCTGCAGAGGAGACAGGGGAGAAAGAAACAAAGAATGGAAGTATGAAGTACTTCTGTCGTACCCTGCCGTACATGTCTCTGTATGCCTCGGCAATCATGAGCCGCTGTGAGTTGCAACGCTGAGTTAGGATATCAATCAACACATCTTTTTCACAACCTGAAAAGGAAATGACACAGACTCTAAATTAACAAACTGGTGTTATCTACTTACATTTGTGATTGTTCGTGTTTTGTTTCAAAACATTATACTAATTTCTTGAAAAAATTGATCAAGAGACTAATATTAGTCTACTATCTATAGTATTTATCCACATAGATAGTATTTACTTTCTATGTATTATAGTCTAATATCCCACTAGTATTTACCAACATCAGTTATATTTACTGTGGTTGTGTACCTTGCACTTGCTGGTGTAATACCATCAGAAAGTGAAGCAACGTGTTATTACCAGATGCATCATCCCCTCTCAGAAGCTCAATGGTTTTGAAAGCATCAATAAAACAGATAAGGGCTTTCATGTAGTCAGAACTAGGCCCAGTAGCAGGATTTGTGGCTGAGCCTTGGAAGTCATACTTGTGTGTTCTGTTGATATTGATTAAATTGTCATTTGAGAATTAGGGATCTCTTTTATGGGGATGACAAATTGCTGTTAGACCATTTGTTGAAAAACTCAAAGTTATAATTTCAGAGGAACTGTATAAAGTAAGTTATGAAGTTTTAAAAAATAGTATTTTTCCCCATTTCCAAGGGCATTTTATTGAAGGTTACCTGTGATGGTATGCTTGATAGCTAGAACATACTAGTAAACTTCTACAATGAATCAGTAATATTGCTTATGAAAAATAATATTATTAACATATTCAGAAAATTATTTTAGAATTTTAAAATTGCTTTTGCATCCTAAGGGTTGGGATACTGTACATAATGGTTTCTTTTTCCTTTTCAGAAAATACTTATATCTAGGAATCTTTACAGCTTACATACTCTCTATAGTAAAAACTGAGAAGGATCCAGATCTTGGAAATACTATAAAACACGAATATAAAACTTTATTCACTTGTGTAGTACCACTGTTACTACAGTAGGACAACATAAGTGACTGAACCTGCTCATAAGAATGAATGCCATGTGCAGGACTGAGGGTCAGAGTGTCAGTGCCTGTAAAGGATATAGTGACTTTACCTCCTCTGAAGCTGAACTGTTTATTTTGTCAACTGTCCTTTAAATTACAACTTTGTTCCATGTACTTTGATAGGAAGATTAAAATTAAGGTTACTTGTACTTAGAATAATAAATGAAGAATATAATTTCTATATTTTCATGTTAGCAACATGACCTTAAAAGTACTGTTTGAAGTGTAGGAAGATGTTTAAAACTTTTCATCTCTAGCCAATTTAGTCATAAAGATGCTTCAGGTTCCCCTTGATGAAGAATGCTCGTTGTGGTTCATTTGACATTAAGTCTGAGTCCTCACATTTTCATTAAAGAAACTGAAACCAGAATGCGTGATTTGGTGCTGTACAATCTCGTGACAAGCCCAAGGGGTATAAAAGCTCTGATACAGAAAACAGTTTTAAGGTGAGGAAAACGTTTAAGATAGTACAAAAATAGATCAGTATTTTGACCCTCAGCAATACCAACAAGGTTAAACAGGAAAATACAAAAATCTGAACAGAGAAAAATGCTTTTGTGAACAAAAGTTTTTTGGAACAAACACTGAAAGCAAAAATTGCAAAGGTAATGAATTCTTAAAACTTTCTACTCCATTTATTTTTATTTCTTATGACTGATTAAGAGACTTAGCCGACCTTGGTAGTAGTTAATTCTTGAAGTTACAACTAAGATCTTTTAATTTCTTGGCCCTCACTCTAGTGATGTAACACAGAATTCTGTTCTCTTTTTCTTATTTTCTCAATGAAGTGTTCATTACTGTAAGTGTTGGTATGGATTTTACATTAATCTTGATCAACTCTTAGTTCCTGTAAATGCAAATTATTTATTTGGGCATCATCGGTGTGTCTTACTATGATTCCTTGAAGAATCTGCAGACAGGTGGTGACACTTAATTTTATGAGATTTTATTTTGCCTAGTGCTTGTTGTTTTATGGAGGCTTTCTGAGAAAGAGGAAATTGGTGTTAGAATTGGTCAAGATACTCACTAATTCCCTGGAGGGCTCCTCCTAGCATCTGGGCATCCATTACAGGGTTAAAATTTGGAGCGGGAAGAATCGTTCCTTGTGTCTACAAAAGGAAAAAGCAGACTTTAATTGATGTGTTTAACATTTTTAACATGGTATACGTAATTCTGTTGAAAACCAGCAATCATAACTTTAAATTTTCTTTGCTTCATGGGGAGCAGGATGCAAAGTTTTTAATTAATGAAACAGAGCTTAAACTTGCAGTTAACCCTCCAAAGATAGACCATATTGGAGGAAGTTGCCCCTAGCATGAGTTAGGCCTGAATAGGAAAAAAATGATGAGGATTTACATAAAAATGTAACCACATTTTAATGTCTATCCCTTTGCCAACCCTTTTAAACAATATTACTTTATATTTCAAAGTTAATCCATGGAATCTCTGACAGTCTTCAGTATTTATTCCTCATGGTATTTTTAATTTGAAAGGACTGGTGAGAAAATGATGAATGAGATTTGTAGGTTGCGTATCAACCTAGTGATTTATTAAAGAGATGATGTTACTGCTAAGTGTGAGATAGTTTTGAGATGAGCCATGTAAAAGGCAACACAATTTTTCTAGTTGCTTTGTAACTGATTAAATTACTGTCGGCTCATTCTCAGTGATACTTTATTTCATGTATTTTTTCTTATTCTTTTTAAGATATCTGTGAATAATAAACAGAACTAATTTTAATAGAATCACAGACCAATACAAACAGAAGAAAACAACTGAGGTTGACAGACACTTAGTTCTGTCTCCTGGTTAACCTCTTTAGTTCATCTGAGAATTTTATCTGCTTTACATGATGTACTAGTTGTAAAGGTTCTCTTTTACGATGATTTCTGGACTCAGTCAGAACATCTGATTAAAATGACACTGTTAACTTTGTATTTACATTTCAAAGAAAATTGGGATATATTTTATAAATACGAATGGGGTATTTTTAGAAATATTTCTTAGAATCAGGACTTACATGGATTATGCTAATTAATTTGTTTGTTTACTTGTATTTACTTGTATGCTTGCTTTACATACACTTGAAAGTCTTCTGTACGTTGGACCCTTCAGTAGTAATGACACACACATATGTTTTGTGCATGGCCACTAATCACGCTTGCCAGGCTTGAAATCTAAGTAGAGGAATTAAAAAGCACCAAACAAGAATTGTGTATTTTAGGTGAGAAGGAAGACACCATTTCTTGATAGATTTGATCCTTACTTTAGACCCACCAAGCAAAAGTAGGAACAAATTGTCCGTGGCTAAGTGAGAAAAAGTGCATAGTCAGAAATTTCAGATTTCTGGAGGAGATACTTTAATAAGTGCTAATAGGGCAGCATGCATGTACATAAAAAGTACTTATCAGGAGACAGACATCCTTCTGCAGTTTGTTCATCATTTAAATACAAGGTCCAACTTTTACAACTGAACATGAAATATGTTTTTACTCATAAACCAACTGGGAAAATGCTGAGGAAAAAAAAAGTTTTGGAAATAGGGAGATAAATATTGGTCACAGAGGACACAATGACACTTAAGCCAATTTTTTTACATTGATATATGTTGTTGTATCTAAAATAAGTTGCTTACTCATCCTTAAGATATACTCCATCCCATCTTCCTTTGTCAGTATGAGAATTGTCTGTGTACCCTGGGACTCACTTGGCACTTAATATATATGTAGGATACATATCCACAGATATTAGCTTCAGAAACTAAGAGTTCATAACAGCCCTCCCTGGTCAGAAGGGTGGAGGTGAGGAGAAGAGCAAATGTAGGACATGTGCACTTGGTTGAATCTAATTTAGAATACTGGTGATGACTCTTCACCTCTGCATCAGCTTTGTACAGGCTCAGTTCCTGTAATGATTAGTTATCTCAAAGTGTTTCCTTTCACACATACAGGTTTGTGATGTCACAAACTGAACAGCTAAATCACTGATCTTTTCAGTATTTATGATACTTGCAGTAAAATCAGACATAAGGGATTAACTCAGTGAATGCTTAAAGGCTGCATTCCTGCATAGTCCTTGAAGTGAAACATTAGTAAAAGTGGTTTTCAAAGCATGTATCACCTCTCAGTCTTAATGGAGGTAAGTATTAACAATTCCTGAATATATAACTTTATTCATGAAACATTCGGATAAGAAAAGGACTTTGCATGAATGCGTAATTGCAAAAATATAATGGAGGAACTGGTCAGAGAAAAGACAGTCTTGAAGATACAGATTTGCAGACTTGTAAATTTTTGACCAAAAAAGGCAATACAGCATTTGTGATGTATCTTTCAGGCAAATTAATGGATTTTTGAATGTGCTGTAGTCTCCCTTGGTTCAGCAGAGTTGCTGAACACCTCTTTGATAAAGTATCCACTGTCTTATTATTTGAGGCTTACCATCAGTAGATAAAACCTTATGCAGTAAATGCCTATCTCTTATCCAGAACCTAAACCTGATGCTTTTAAGTAAAGCCAGATTAAATATGAAGGTTCAGGTAAAAATTTTTAGAAGATACAGTACAATATAACTTCTTTTTGAATGAAAGTGAATAAAATAAATTTGACTACAATTTTCTTATAGTGTATACAATGTAGGTGGCTTCATTTTCCATCTCACAGAAGACATTTTTTATGAGGATTTTCAATGTACCTTGTGTTTGGATTTTCAGAGGGGTTTCTCTACAAATTCAGCGTTCTGCCAGTGTGTATCAGTTCTCTGAACTCAGACCTAGGATTTACAGCATACATGCCATCAGGGTCCTTGGAAGGAATTTTTGCCTAACTAGTGGTGTCTTATTGCCGAGATAGGTCACAGAGTTTTTACAATGTCGTGTACCTTGAAGAAAGCACTTTGCTACTTTACAGTGTTTACACAGGCTGCCTTTAGGGAGATTTATCCCACGACAACCTGTCAGTTTTTTCGGCAATATCTTTCATAGTGTCTGTCTTAGACTAGCCCACAGAAGCATCCTTTCTTTATAAACTTAATTTAAAAATGTTCAGGTGTTTATTACGTATTAAAGTTATTCAAACTGTTTTCACTGAATTTTTGAAATATGGGCTCTGGCAGGTCTGGGCCAAATATTTAGGTTTGAACTCTGGCAACTTGGGATCTGAATTCAATGTGATCACGCAGCAATGAGTTACAGCTTTTTTTTTTTTTTTTTTTTTTNTTTTTTTTTTTTTTTTTTTTTTGAGAGTGCGATGCAATATATGCCATGGAAGGCAAACCCAAGGAAATTTACTGTACAGTTCAGTGGAAACAGGGATTGATTCTAGGATGAATAGTGCTGTCTGTGCCGGCTGCAGTGGTTGAGCCTGCAGCAGGAGTGACCAATGAGCCCTGAAGCAGTGCATGTTTGCTGCGTGGGACAGCTAGGAGGGCTGAAGCACCCTTTAGATGATGGTGAATTCCCCATCAGACTTTGCTGCATTATGTTAATCCTTCTCAGTTGGTTGGCACACCCCTTTTACCCCTTATAAGTCTTTGTTCCAGTAAGTTCTCCCGTCCTCAACACCCCATTTCATTGGGGTTCCCCTGTTCCCCGCCTTGCCTCTTCCATTGGTTACAGTTATGCCACTCCACCTTCTCTCCACCCTCGTGCCCTCAGTTCGTTGGTCCCTGATGCTTTCCCCTCCCCCATTTATAAGCCTAGACACTACTTTGTTCTAGGTCCTTCATTCCTGGGTTCTTCACAGTGTTGCTGTAATAAACCCTCTGTGGAATACCATACGAAGGATCCCTCCTGTCTCTTTGTCTCCGGTGACGCTAGAGAGCGATACAGATACAGCTTTTTTGTGTGTGTGTGTGTGTGTGTGTGTGTGTGTGTGTGTGTGTGTGTGTGTGTGTGTGTGTGTGTGTGTGTGTGTGTGTGTGTGTGTGTGTGTGTGTGTGTGTGTGTGTGTGTGTGTGTGTGTGTGTGTGTGTGTGTGTGTGTGTGTGTGTGTGTGTGTGTGTGTGTGTGTGTGTGTGTGTGTGTGTGTGTGTGTGTGTGTGTGTGTGTGTGTGTGTGTGTGTGTGTGTGTGTGTGTGTGTGTGTGTGTGTGTGTGTGTGTGTGTGTGTGTGTGTGTGTGTGTGTGTGTGTGTGTGTGTGTGTGTGTGTGTGTGTGTGTGTGTGTGTGTGTGTGTGTGTGTGTGTGTGTGTGTGTGTGTGTGTGTGTGTGTGTGTGTGTGTGTGTGTGTGTGTGTGTGTGTGTGTGTGTGTGTGTGTGTGTGTGTGTGTGTGTGTGTGTGTGTGTGTGTGTGTGTGTGTGTGTGTGTGTGTGTGTGTGTGTGTGTGTGTGTGTGTGTGTGTGTGTGTGTGTGTGTGTGTGTGTGTGTGTGTGTGTGTGTGTGTGTGTGTGTGTGTGTGTGTGAGCGTGCCTCCACCCGCACGGGTGTGTCAGGGTGCTGCGACAGTGCTTGTGCTGCACCAACCGTGCGGCCAAGGGACGCTTCTCGGGAAGGATGCTGTGCTCTTTCCACCGACCCACCCACAGCATCATGTGCTACTCTGAAGTAAGTGCTGTGCAGACAATCCACAGAGCTCTCACAGATGATGGGTCTCTAGTGCTGTGATGGCAGGTGGCACTGATATCAAGCCCCTCAAGATCTGAGCACCTCAAGACTTAAACCAAACTAGCGGATTTCTGTTTTTAGTTGTTAATTGATAGCTAGAGCTGGACAATTACGATTAAGCAATTGCATTGTTAGTCTTGCATGCATGGGTAATATTTTTGTTTTAAGGAAAAGGGAAGATAATCCCAAGATGAATGGGCTATGAGGACAAGAGACACCAGGAGTGTAGTCAGCAGAACTGAGCAGTAACTGAGGAGGAAAGGTAATTCATAGGAGTTCATGACCACCAACTCCTTGACTACCTACCCCACATAGACCCCCGACTCAAATGGAGGTAAAAACTGTATTCGTGGACTAATTACCCAGAGAAGAAAGAGTGATAGCTAACAAGTAGGGATTTGACTACTAATTAACAAAAAAGTTATGTAATTTGTAACCAGTGTCTTCGTTGAAATGTATTAACACTGTAAGGTTTGATGATCAGGCAGGTGGTCTTTTGTGGATTACTTCATAGCTCATTCCCTTGTGCAGACTAGAATTAAAAAATAGAAATACTTCACCTCGGTGTGTGAATTGGTGTTTGCGCACCAGGTAGCGAGCCTGCATTTTGGACAGCAGCACTTCTATCCTGTGGTGACAAGATGCTACTAAGCAGGTGAGAAGGAAAACCTTGCTTCTAAAGTAATGCAGAAATTCAAGAGGTTTATTTTTCTGAGCAAATGACCACTCTAATGCTCTTTCGTGTGGTTGTCTAGGGAGAAGGAAAGGTGGTATTGTTTTAAGTTGTTGAGCAAGACTTAAGATAATCCCCTGTACTGAGACATAGACTTGAATGTTGGGGCAGGCATTTTGTTTTGCAAAGATTTGTTACAATCTTGTCATACTTTAGAAGTATCTGTGGTTACAATGTTCTTTTGCTTAAATACCTCAAGAAATTGAGGAAAGACATTAAAACAATATCGTAGTAGGAAAGCTGGGGTTCTGCTTCCAGAACCTACGGCCCAAGGTGTAAAGTCATGTTTCCTCTAAAATAATACAGGCTTGCTGTGCTTAAATGTGCCTAGGAAATGTCTAGCTAGCAGCAATGTTCATCACTGCACAAACTGAGGGAGGAGAACAGTAGAGGCGTTTGGTAACTGGATGAAATTACAATAGATTGAATTTTGATCAGGGAACAGGCAACTACATGTGAAGAGATTGTTCCTTTCTGTTACTTTTAGCTGGAGAATTTCTGCTGCCCCAGTTTTAAGTAGGGTATTTTTAGGATTGATGGAACACCTAAGTGTAGTTACATGTACTGCTATCTCACTTAATTTATTTCCACTGAAGTCACCTGTGATTGACCCCTGTAACAGAAGGCTCAGTGGAGCTGAGCAGGAGCAGTGTGCCCATGGAGTTCAGGGAAAAATGCAGGATGTGGCTGACCACAGCTGTTGCAAAGAAAGCTTATTTTAGCTCAACACAAAGCAGACTGAGTGTAGCTATCAACATTTGAGAGGATGAACTGGTGGTATAAACATTTATACCTGACTTTACTAAAGGAGTGTGAATGTCTTCCTGACTTGGTCAGGTCAGCATGAGGGGAGTGAATACCTGTCTAAGCCCAATACAGAGTATAAATACTAAGAAGGTAGCAAAATAATTTGGAGAAAAGCAAGCTTCTTGAGCTGACTTAAACCCATGTATTCCTTCCCTGAGATGCCCAGCATTGCAGCAGTGAGCCTGTCATGAAAGGCAGTAATGCAAATCTCATCCGTATTACATCTGTGTTATATTTTCAGTACATTTTGTAGTACTCTGCTAGAAAAGCCTGTGTGAAATCACTTAACTTGATATTATACATTACAGCCTCCATGGGTGAAATATCTAAAAGAAGCCAGGGAGAGGGTGCTGAACTCTGACATCAGGATGACCAGTTTTGAGTTGGCCATTTCTGTTTTACTTAGGCAGCATGTTTTGCTTCCCTACGGTCTGGAAAGCACAGGAAAATTACCAGTAAGATCTTATGACCTTTCTTCTGCATGCCCTAAGATGGTTCACTACAGGGATGAGCAGAAATTGCTCTTCATGGCAAAGTTAAATCTATAGAAGTGAAAATTGTATTGTGGTTGTCTTGGAGATGTCAGAGGAGTTTGTGTGTATGTTCACTGAATATAATTTCTCTAAATACAATGCTCTCCAAACCATCCACACAAGTAAAACAAATTGTGACAAAATAACTGAAATCTTTTTGTAAGTTGAAAAGAGCAGGGACATTTTTGGATTGCTTGACATCTTTACTATGAGAACTTCATCCTAATTTCATGGATTGTGTCAATTGAAATCTTTTTATTGATTTCAGAGAACTTTTGGTTCCTGCCCTTAATGGGCAAAGGTTGGTATAGATAGCCTACCAACCCTCTATTCAATCCAATAATTCTATTTTTTTTTCAAATAAAGAAATTAACAGGAATTTCTCCAGTACAATTTTTAAAATAAGTAAACATTATCAAACACCCATTAGTCTCAGTAATGTGGGATTGAGTGATAAAAAAACTTGCGTTATGCTCTGGGTTTCAATCTGTAGGATGTTCTCCAATTCTAGACACACTCTTGGAAGAATTCTAAACTTTTCTTAGGATCAGGCACAAACCCTGAAATTTGTGTTGGTGATCACTGGTGTACATAATGTAATTATCTGAGTGGAAAGAATTGAATACATTGTCAGTACAAAACCACTATAAACATCATGAGCAATTTATTTACACATTTCCAAAAAGGAAATTAGCAAAGGTGTAATAGACAAAGAGCCTAAGAGAAATGACTATTAGAAGTGACTGACTTTGATACATGCACAGATAATAAAGTTGTCGTTTATGTTATGGATATTTAAATGTTTAAACACATTATTTACACAGAGTCTTGGAGCTTGGGGTCATAGTTTGGTGGTGGATCTGGAACTATTAGGTTAATGGTTGGAGTCGATGATCTTAGAGGTTTTTCCAATCTAAATGGTTCTATGTTGTAAAGTGAACTTAACTTTAATGTCTGTATGGAAGCTACAGCAAGCCAGTTTATCAGTCATAAATCAATCACATTAAAAATATTCTTTTCCTAAATGAGTTTTATTTATGATAAACTAGGATGGCTCGCATAGTAAGTAAGGTGTTCTCTGTTTCATCAGTATCTGAATGTAGCTACATCTTTCGAAAGGGTATTGGCAAACATTGAAACTGCAGAGCTGAATTTCTAAGCATCTGGAAGAAGATCAAAATCAGTGCAGACAGCTCATTATTAATCTCCTTCATGCCAAATACAGTAATTCATTAAAAAATAAAGGGGTGGAGTGGGATATCTAAATATTGCCTTGGGGATATGCTGACCTAAAAAGCACACAGAAGAAATAAGGGCTAGGGCCTCGATTGGTGTAAATGTATGTAACTTTGACAAAGTCAGTAAAGTTTTATTTTACATAAGATGATGGTTAAACAGATACTCTTCTAACTCTTCTTGTACCCATATATCCTTCAAATATCCTAATTAATTATACAGTGCAGATTGCCACTACCTTCATAATGAACCTCATAGAAACTCATTAATTTTTTGTCTCTTCCTAGATTTGCATATTCATGTATGATATATACAATATATACCTTATATACAATATATATGTTGTATTCATATATTCATTAGGTACAGTGGACAGGATACAGAAAACTAAACATTTCCTTCAAGTTGTCTGCACTTGAAAATCCTCAAAATTGCAAACACAGGTGTTTTTGCTTGCCAAACAATGTCAGATTCAGTTACTCAATTTGAGTGCAAGATTGTGGATTTTTTGGGTGTTAGGAGGGTGTATTGTTTTGAAATACAAAACAATATATGTTCATTATTTTGTGATACAACTTGTTCTGCGAACACTGCAGATGCAGGGGGGTTTTTTCCTGATTCTTTCGTTTCTGTTTTTCTACTTACTTACAATTAATTTCCTCTCCTTGTTCCATCTGCACTCACAAGCCATCGGGTCCTTTCCGAGACAACCACTGGCCAAGTAAAATACGGTTTGTCCCATGACTGAGTCCAAAGTATGGATGTGTTGTTTGGCTAATGCTAGGCCAATGGAATAAATGACTGTTGAGTTTCTACTGCTGTATTTTTTTAACTGCTAAAAGAATTTGGTTCCCTCACCCACACTGAGCAGTGTTTTCACAAAACCTCAGAAGAGGTTGCATTCCTCTGCTAATAAGATTGAAATTCATTCTAAAGTTCAAAGTTACTGGTAGGAACAGGTGGATTGACAAATACACACAAATAGAGCCAAATTTTCTGAAGAAAACAGGGGAAATGTCTGGCATAGTCACTGAAAGGATGTGAAGAATTGCACAATTTAATTTTGATGTCTGGATTCTAGCATCCCTCATGACATATTCATCATTTTGCTGGAGCTCTTATTGCGAGCTTAGGATTCAGCATGGCAGAGCTTTCTGCATTACAAAGAAAATGCCTTCAAAAAAGGATCAAAGTAATTTCCAAGAGCAGTTTGGCCTTTTTGTGGGTTAGTTTAGACAAACTGCTGTATGTGAACATGGACAAATTGTTTTCATACTGTCTTTCCTCTGCAGCATCCTAGTGAAGGAGATATCTGTTTTTCAGAAGGAAGAAAATAAAAAATATTCTGCTTTTTTTTTTCTCATGAAGTGTCCAAGCACTTAAACAAAAGGCAAGCAGTTCTCCGTAGGTGGTTCAGTGATTTTTGATGTTAACGTGTTTATTCCTCTTTCTAATCTCAGGATACCCTCATGTTCGAAAGCACAGATCTGTGTCCACAGAGATGTCCCAGGTGGGCACTTTATACATATCTCTCTGTGTTTGCACGTGTTCATTTAGCTCTCCTGTAAGGAACTGATTCCAAAATCCGCTGAGCAGACAGAACAGGTTTGTGTGGTGTTGGTGGAATGAATCAAAACAGCAAAAGAGATTGGAAAGGGACTGAAAAATTTATAACAGTTCTGGAGAATTATACTTGGAAATTACTTTCCTTCTGTGCAAGAGCAGGAGAGTAACAGCTTTTTCTGACCAAAGTCATAAGCAGTTCAACAAAAGTATCAGTAAAAGGTGAGGCTGCTTTTATCAAATTATGATGTGTAAACTTTGGGCAATTTAGTCTTGTGATGGAAAAAGCATTCTGAAGTATGAACAACCTTCTAATAATATTTGTTCAGTAAGTCATTCTGCTGATAACAAACAATCAAAGTCAGACTCCTTAGTCTGAATATTTCCCATAGGGAATGTCTACTAAAATAAAACGATTTCTTTATTAGCTAACCACATGCTGTGAGCTAGCTCTACTTTTGCAAAGATATCCTTTGCGTGCAACTTTATTAAATAAAAATTTCATGAGTATTTTGATTTGCTGTGAGTTTATTGGATGTGTTACATTTAATTCCAATTATATATGATACAGTAGTGGAAGAGATACTTCTAAATATAGAAAACTCTTTCTCCAACGCCTCCAGTCTCCTTCTGTGTATGTATTTCAGAGAGGCCACAGATGTAATCTTGTCTAATTTCTGGTAGTTTTACCTGTGGTAATTAGTATAGGGAATCATTTTGTGTATATAATGGTGATGCCTTCCATTGCTGAATCTGGTAGGGCTGCTGCTTTAAACTGTACATCTCATTCTTGATCTTGGGGGACTCCATCCTATCTGATTGCTCACAGATAGTATGGGAAGCATAAAATATAAAGGGGATCATTTAAAGGACCAAGCACATTTTGAAAGTAGTATTTCCAATTCTTTTTTTTTTTTTCTTTCATTTTTCTTGTGCTTCTGAATTAATGGTATATTCAATGTTCTGGAATTCCTTGAAAAATATCTCTTAAGTCTAAAGTGTGCTTTTAAGACTTTTTCTCGATCTAAAATTGTGTTTAAGAAGAGCAGAGAAGAAATTAATATGACAGTCTCACCACTCAGTCCTGTGTAAGCCTTGTTTTCTTTCTTGAGATTTGCTGGAGTGATTTTTCTGCTATTTTCTTGCTGAGTCTCTTCAGAGAAAACTGCCACTGCTCCATCACCAACTTTATCTTGAAATACCAGCAGGCATCCAGGGGAGAATGTTTACATGCAGCTCTGCCTTACATGTCCCCATTCTGTCTGGATGCCTCAGCAGGGACTTGTTCCTAGGATCCAGTGATCTAGTTCATAAAAGACTTAATTTCTCTCCCTTTCCATTCCATAACACATGGAAATTGGAATAAGTAGTAAAAATTTACCTAACCTGAGAATCCATCCCAACACTTTTCAGAGGAAGCCTATAATCAGGTTTTCCTGTCTTTTCTGGGACTGATATGCTTCCCATTGTCTACAGTTGCTTTTCTGCCCTCTTGTTTCTGTGATTATGAAAAACCAAAGGGTTTATCAGTGTGCCTTTTTATGCTTAGAGAGGGAATAAAGAGAGAGTAGTAGCACCATTTATTTTGGAGTATTTTGATATAATTCAGTAGATCAGAATTAGGAACTTCAGTGTCCCCTCTGCTCAAGTAGTTCATTAGCCTGACTAATGTGCAATGGTTACTTTATATTAAGCCTACATACCTGTTGTAAGCATCTGCAACAGTTAACAATTGTCTTATCTGTTAGATTTTCTTTATAATGCTATCAAAATACTGCATTATTATTGCAAACATCATAATTGCCAATTATAATTATTTAAAAGAACTTCTTCTGTAAATTATTTTATAATTTACTACCATTAGCATCACACAATATACGATATGCAGACGCAGTGTCAATTATTTAAATACAATTGGTGGCAATAAATCAGTAGAAGAAAAGAAACTTGATTTCTTGACTTCTCTACCTGAAACTGATCTACTGCCTTCTTCAAGTAGAGTTATTCTTTCTGTCTGCCTTAAATTATCAGGAATAGGTTACAAAATTGCTGTAACTAAAGGAGAAAAAAAAGAGAAACTAAGAAAAAAAATCTCTTTTACGTTCTTAACTGCCTGGTAAAGGATGCAAGATCCCAAATTGCATAAAACCAAATGTATTACTAATCTTGATTCAATAGCAATTACTTTAGAAAAGCAAATATATGCAATATAATTTTATCAGAAGGAATGCTTTACTGGCAAGAGTGGACTAATTAGTCAATTATAATTTCTATTAAATAAGGGAAAAATACTTATTCTTTCGAAAATTCTATATTGATTTGTAAGTTTGTTGAGAATGTATGTGCAAAAAGCCTTTGAAAGGAATGAATCATTATTCCTACTAATAATAATGAAAAGAAAGTCCTTAGAGAACATAATGATCAGTGTGCCAAGTACAGAGAGCAATTGCATATTTTGTCATGAAATAGTAACTCCAATAGTTTCCAGAATAGAGATTTAAAATATCACTACAAATGCTTTTTTTCTTTAAGACCACTAGTGAAGCCATTTAATATATTGCACAACTTTTTGATGGGGAACAATCATTGATAACTCCTCCTGTGTTATGGCTCTTGTAAGGTAGCATTTTTTTGCTTTAAAATATTTTTCACACTATGAACAAAACAAAAGGTTTATAAATGATAAAGGTATTCGGTTACTTTATGTGGCTACAGATGGCCTTGTGAAATTTTAACCCCCCCCCACCCCCCAAATAGTGCCAGAAATAGGTATCTTCTGAAAAATTAACATTTTTATCTGTAATGCAGTTGGGTGATAGTATGTAATTTAGTTTCTTGTGTAGAAGCTCAGTGCAAGCGTAGAAAACCCACCTACAGGACCTCACAAGGAGGCTTGAGTTGTGTTTTCTTGAGAGGTTTAAAATAATGAGACAGGAACTGGTAATTCTTTGTGTTTTAACCTGCATTTCAGACATTTGATATATATCACAAGTAACACCAGGATTAGACCCAAATCACAAATAAATTATCTTTACCTAAGATTAATTTCTACTAGTGGAGGGAAATGGATCCTAACATACATGATGACAACTCAAGAGGAATGAAAATTTTGAAAGATTTCAGAGAACAGATAATTGTACTCACATAATCTCCACAGTACATTTTGATAGGAGTCTTCAAGTTCTGTTGAGATAAAATAGTAGCTTCCGTAGACTAAAAGTAACAGTAAACTAAATTGTTATAGCTAAACCTTGTTCTGTTTTCGAGATTTGAGAGAAGCCATCCAATCAAACTGATACCAAGTACATGAGGCTCCAAAGTAACAATGAAGCAGAACACCTCTTCGTACCTTGCGTCCTTGGGTTTTATAGATTTACTGTATGCTTAGTCATTAATCATGTATTGAATAAGTGTGATTATAATGTAAGTAAACAGAGTCATTAGCACGACACCCTCTGTTCTGCTGTGTTGATTTTAGGAATCAGAATTCAGCGGTTCACAGAGTGAAATGCTCACCTACCTAAAAGTGCTTGTTAATGATTTACTATTTGGATTGGGTCTGGTTAGGTACTTTTTTTTTCCTTGTGCTGAAATCACTCAGCTCACCACTTGTTCTAATAACTATTCATAGCTGGCATGCACAGGAAGATGCTTTATAGTCATTACATGTCACCCAGAGCAATCAGGTAGCCTTAGTAGAACTCTGTAAATGAGGATCTTTTCATGCAAGTTATAACTTGCAAAATCCTGCAAAGAGCTGATCAAAAATCCTGTACTGTTGCTCTATTCAAGGACTTACTAGAGAATCCTAACTACCCAAGTGACAGTAAACTCATATTTTTCATAGCTAATTCCATATTTTCTGCTCATGATAGCTATTATTGTAATAAATCATTGATAAAATATGAAATTTTATCACACAAAAAAGAAAGGAATATAAAATGGAGGAATATAAAAATATAGGTGCAGAATCAGTCTGTATATCATCTACTACAACTTGAATGGATGGCATTGGATACTGTTATCCTGGTTGAGTCCATTATAGAGGGGTAACATTTTTCCAACAGTTGTACAGTACTAGTAGCTCAAAATCTGAATTAAATTACTCCAAATTTTCTTGGTTTTCTTAACATATCCATCACAGGCTTTGAAGCACTTCTTAAAACCTGCATGGGTTTATTTTCCTTACAATTTAGGAAGACTTTGGAAAGAATAAAAACACCCAACTTTTTTTGGTAGTTTTAATACCTTAGCAGCTCTTCTAATCATTTAAAGCTGTCTCTGGGCTTGTATAAATGCAGCAGCACTGATTTGAGTATAAGGTTTTGCATGTCAGCCCGTCTTATGTGTAAAGGCTACAGGTGCATCCTTAGAAACAGTTGAAAGAGTTTCACAGAGAAACGTGAAACATGGGCTTCACAATGGCATGCCTTTACTTTCTCTTTTTTTCATTAGGGCTGTGGTAGGTGTTTTACTTTATTGTAACTGTACAAAGTACACACTTTAATCTCTCTATCTCAAGTGCTCTTTGAGTGTGGCTGGGGAGTACAGTTCCACTGTACAGTAAGAAAAATGATCCCTAAAGAATCTGGTCTGGCTGGTTAGAGGTGCTGAAGGTGGTACCTAGAGTAGGATTCAGTCTCCTGATGATACATATTTTAAAGCAGTGATAAGAATATAAGAATATTTTAAGCCTGTCTTTTTTACGGACTCTTAATTTTATGTCTGTTTTCTTGCTGTGATTGAAATGTAATACAGTTAATCTTCAGTACAACAGAAAACAGATTAAGTTTATAGGATTGTGTCTTAGTCTGCTTGTGTCAAAATCTTCAGGAACCATAGGGTAAGAATAAGTAGTCAAAACCTGTTGTTCTGTGAAATATGCACACCTGGCATAAAATGTGACAAAAGCACTTAATTGGTTATTGAACTAGATTCTGTCTTTAATGAAACTTTCAGAGGAAATCTGTGAGAGAGTCTAGAGAAAATGGGAGAGAGGTTTCAACCTCCTTTTCCCTTTGAATGCCCTTTGGCTGTCCTTTCCTGCCATCTCTCCCCAAAGGTGAGAGGCAGGCCTTACCAACAAGGAAATGAATGACATATTTGTCCCCGTAATGCTCAGCAAAATGGATCCAGTGTTTGTGTACCAGAGTGAGCCGCACCCTCACATTTTCTTTGAGACTCAGTAGGTCAGAGATGTGAGTAATTTCTAGGGGAGAAGCCTATTCTGTCTTTCAGGGGAAAGATGAAGAAGTTGTGTTTCAAGGGGTTTTGGCAATCTCCCTTTTGAAAAAAAACAAACAGACTACTTGGAAATACTGCAGAAGAGATCAGCAATAATTACTTATGTGGAAAGACAGGAAACACTTGTTCTTTTAGACAAATGAACAGTGAAGGAACCTTAACAGTTGAAGAAAGTAAAAGACGTTGCAAGGGAAAAAATTTGTCTTTCAGTTCACGATGAATAGGACAGACCGAAGCCTATTTTTCTGTTTCACCTCTATTTAATCTTTGCAATTCTCTCCCAGTTACCAGGTGAGGTTTTCATTACTGTTCTGGGTACTTGGTTGCTTTCCTTCCTCTTTTTCCTGCAAACATTTTTCCTGTTTCTATTTGTACTTAATTTTCTCCTCCCTCACTTTGTTACCTGTTCTTTTTTGGACAGTCTTAATTCTTTTCTGTCGAAGCAAGAAGGGGTTGCCTCCTCTTCTTCAGGTCTCTACAACCAATGGAATTTCTCACCTGTACTAAAAGTTCTTCCTCAAACTTTCCCTGTCCTGCTCATTGATAAGCTTAGGCTTAGACATGGCAGTCTAAGTCCATTTACGTGTTATTCTAATGGAAACCTTGAGTAAAAATAGTGAAACGTAATCAATTTTTAGTGGAGATCTGTCTAAAATTATTTATTTAAAATGAGAAGTAATATTATTAAATATAAAATTATTTTATTTGTTTTCCTTGAAAATTAGCTTCCAGTAGATCAGTTACATAAAAGTTAAAACCAAAATTTACGTTATTGGTATAATAATCTTCAGGTATTGCTGTGGAGTCTAATCAAATAATTGAAATGTTTGTTCAGTATTACTGCATCTGCAAGCAGTAAAACATGGAACTTTGTGTTGCTGAGCATGTGGTTCCTGTGGTGTAAAGAAGATCTGAGTATAACTGAAGCTGGTGTAATTTCTAGCTCTCACCAGAGTACAGAATGCATGAGCAAGTACAGAGGTCAAGAAGTGGTGGAATAGTAATCTCTAACTCTAGTGTAGTAGTAACAGCCTTGGGCATTTGAAAAATGTGTCTGTGGTAGCTTGTGTAGAATGTGTGGAGGGTGTGTAGAATCTTACTCACCATGATTAAATGCAGTGTTTGATGGCAAGTACCTTAAACGCAATTAATCACCGTAGGACCTATGACTCAAATTTTAGGTTTTGCAACTCCCAAGTCTTTATTTATATTACTAAAAGAACTTGGGCTCTTATCTGCTTATCAATTCGCCTTAGGGCTGCAAGGGCCAAGTTCTGCCTTCTTTCTGAGAAGAGCTGTGGGCACGGTATGTGTACGCAGGAGGCAATTTGAGATACTGTGAGGGCTGTGGTGCTGGTACTCTGTGCCTTGGGAAGGAGACTGCCAGTTCTCATGTGGGATATAGCCATGACGGAAGGCTGACCACATGAGATGATACAGACTACTGAAGAAGTGAAAAGAGTTTGAATGAGACAGTGGGTAATGAGGTAGTAGTGGGTGTAGCTTTACAGAAACAGCAGAAGCACAATGGCTTAGTGAGTGTAGAATTGTGGTTTCACTGTTGTGTCAATATAATTTAGAATTCCAGTTTCCTGTGATTCATCAGTGTAAGAAACTGCAAAGAACTTGCGCGTACAGATTGCTTCTCAGTCCTGAGTGTAACTGAATTGTGTACTTGGGGAATTATGCTAAGCTTGCACTGATTTTTTTTGACCTTCTGGAGTTGCTCTAGCTTAGAGTTTTAGACTGCAAACTACTCCTAAGTTTCAGTGAAGTAGTAGTTGCTTAGTAGTCTACTTTGGCAACAGCTGACACAAGAGTTTTCAAAATAACTGCTTACTGGTCACCCAAGACTGGACAGTGCCGCACCTGTGGCTAAGCTCTAATTCTCCAAATTAGCAACCTCACTACTATCAGAGGTGACTTCATTTTAAAGTATTAGTGAATAGATTAAAGTTAGAGAAGATACAATATACTTTCCTTTAATTTGTCAAAGTGCTTACTGTTTCCCACAAAAAACGTCAGGGTTTTTCCACGATACAAAGCATAAAGCCCCACAGCGCACATTTCATGACGTCCTTTCACGCCACCTCAAGCCATGAAGTGGCTGCAAGTCTCCTTAGCTGGAGGGTAGAGCCAACACCATCACTATCACCATTCATAGTTTTGGTGCCCCAAAGAGGGATGCTGAAAGCAGAGGTCCGGTTGATCTTTTCTCTTTCCTCTTTCTTTTTTTCTTCTTCCCAACCTGCCAAGTGAATAGAGAGACGAAGCCAACAAGTATGTTCAGGTCTTCTTTGAATCTCAGGTGATGTGCTACAGGGAAAATTTAGTTGTAAGGAGTTAGGGATTGCACCAGCAGCTTCATAGGGAATATTTATTCTCTGGAACACATGTGCTCTCCAGCACCCCTGGATATGCCGGTCCCCTGATTATCCGTACTGAGTGGGTACCTGTTGAAACTAGATGTAATGGCTCCAGAGCAAAACTCTGCATTTTTGTTCCCTTCTGAAGCTGAGGTGTGATAAGATTGCTTGTCTCTACCTGGGAGCTGGGTATGGCCAGGAATTTTTAACTGTAATAAAATTCCCCAATTATTAGCCCAAAAAAGAAAGAAAAAAGAAAAGGAGGTATCCAAGCTTCATTAAGAGTGTCAGTATGCAACTTCAATGGCAATGTGTAAGTGCTGGTACAATAAGACTTTGGCGTTGGTATTGTCTTCCTACAGACATTTAATTTTCTCACTGTGCCCCTTTCTGGGAAGCAGGTTGTCTAGGCCAAACAAGTAAAATACATATTTCTAGAGTCTTTGCTATTACCATGGCAAATAGCAATTGTTTTTAAGAATTGTTTCACTTATAAACTGAACTGATTTTTATCCTGTTCAGAGAAGTTGCTTTGTTTACAGAAGTTAGTTTAAAATGGTTAGTCATGGATAGGATGGTAAACCACACAATACAGATGTAGGGAAATGTCACTGTTACTGTTTTTATGTCTTTAAATAAAACACATATTTGTTAAACAAGTACGTAGCGCTTATATTGCCTCAAAGGTTGAGTATACAATAAAACCATTGTTCTTTGTCAAAATTATTATTCCTTTATTTGCAAGTTGCCTTTTTTCTTTTTGTGCTAAGACGATTTATATCTAACCCTGTTTTACTTGTTTATCTCTCAACTTTTATATTTTCCAAGATTACAGTAAAACTGCACAAAATTAATTAATGGAAAGAACAGACATTCCACTGAGTAAATTAAAGGCAAGGTTTTCCACAACCACTAACTTACAGATTGTATCTCATCTTACACTCAATGATTATGTTTCACATTTTATCATATGCTGTCCACAGAAAACTAGGATTATTTTTTTCTTTCTCAAATGAAGGAAATAGTTAAGCAACTTAAAGAGAAGTTTCATAAACAGAGTTGCACTTTGAGGCGTAAAGAGCCCTTGCAAGGATCCATATACAAAAAGCATTTTATTTGCTGCTTTTGCCCTTAAAATGTTTGCAAATGCTTTCTTTTAACTTTTTTTTCTATGAGTTCTACTTGTAGGAATTTTCCTCTAATAATTTCTCATGATAACTCAAAAGCCAATAGAAATTAACATTTATAAGAAAAAACCTAAGCTTTAAATATATTCACCATAAGAAGAAAATATTTGTATGAACTAGAGACAGATTTCTCCTCATGTAGAAAAATTGTCTGTAGTCCAGCACTATATGAGCTATTTCTTTAGTGACTTTTTTTAGTGAAGGTTAGGCTGTTCATAGAGTGGTTGGGCAGGAGAGTTAGGATGTTTTTGTGGAGAGAATTAATTTATATCTGAGACAAATGTAAAATTATAGAATATTCAGAATATATCTATGATGTATTCAGGAAGTTACATGGTGAAGTAGTGGAAATATGGGTGAGTGGAAATGAGTCTTTCTAGGAGCTTTTTCTTACAGAATTTTCTTTCAGAATTGTTCTGAATACTATTTATAATAGTCTCCTGGATGATTTTAATAGTGTTCAAAAATGCCTTGTTTTATTAAATTAATTTTACAAAATTATCTTTTGCTAGAGAGCCATAGCAGAAGAAAAAGGCATTCCTTTGAGAAAAGATACACAGAAAGGAAAAAATAGTAGGAAAGTTCAATAAACTGCATAATTATCTCAGCAGTAAGGTTCCTAAAACTGCTGCCTAAAATGTTACTGCAAAATGAAAGGGAAACAGATACCAAATTTCTTCAATACTAATTTGTGTAGATGGCAGCAGTGTTTCATAGCATTCTTGATACAATGGTGTTCCAGTTTAGATTTCATATGGTTTTATGAAAATACAAGGATGAACTTTTTGTTCTAAATAACAGAGTATTTTATTACTAGCTTAATAATTTCATGGCATATAAATTGTACATGTAACTTATCCAATAACAGTTTCAAAAATAAATCAGATAATTATACGTATATAATTTACTGAAAGCATTTGGAAGGTTTGACGTTTTTATGAAGAACATTTAAGAATTACTTTATATATACAATGAAATGCTCACTGTGCTCCCATAGATAGCATGTTACTTTTTAAATGAAATGTATACAAATAAAATATAAATATTGTGAATTTCAGCCATTTGTTAAGCCTAGCTGTATTTGGAAGATATTGCTGTAACTTTCTACGTTAATCCTAATTTAAATGTTGTTCAGTCTTGTCAGGTGCTGGGAGTTATGCCAAAATCAGCATATACAATCAATTAGTGATTATAGACCACTGATTTACAGGGACACTTGCAGAAATCATAATGAATGTATGACTTCTTGTGTGCTATCAAATTAAAGCACTGTTTCCATTATGCAAGCACTTGATCTTGCAGATGATGGAAAGTTTCTCTACTGCGTGTTTGTTCTGACAATGGATATTGCTCATCTCCCATGTAAGCTCTCAGAAAGAAGCAAAGTGGCTGTGTATGTGGTGTGACCATGATTTAGCTGGAGAGAGGAGCTTGTTTGTGAGCTTCTGTTTCTTGCGAGGGACTCTTCTGTTGTAATGACATGCTTAAATCCATTAGCACGTCTCTCACCGTAAAGACTGAGAAATACAATTAGCAAGTTGTTTACAGCAGACCTGCAACTGCTGTGGCTAAAGGGTTATTGATGGAGTGAATGAACTTCTGAGAATTGTTTTCCAAAGATTAGTTTAATAAAGGTTTGATACGCTGCTATAACTTAGCCTAGATTAGTTCAATGTAAGGCTTGATATTATTTTTTCACTATCTGATTGCTTCACGTAAAAATGACATGGTATTTTGCCTACATTATTCCAGATAGTTAATCCTGTTCTTACTGCTTTTAATCCTAGCAGTTCTATTAGCCTTGGAGACTGGAAGCTGCTTGATGCCAAGCACTGTTGAAGTTTCATTTATTTGGATGCCTGAATCTGAAGGAAGGAATGATAATAATTTCCATACTTAAGCTAGGACAATTTTCTGCTGGGGAGTGAAGTCAAAAGGATGTAAGTGAAACATAGTGCACACAGCAGGAGAAAGAGTGAAATTAATGCTGTCTATTTAATAGCATAGTGCCAGTCATCTGTTTTTAAACTCTTTGCCAATGCTGATTGTCACAACTCATGCATAAACAGGAGGTGATTTTATCTGGCTCATGCATTTTGTGAGTGTGTTCTCCTTGTTGCCCTAGTTACTGGAGTAAGGCTGGCACTAGCATATGCACTTTCATCTGAATAAAAAAATTATTTATGTCTACTATGCCTAAGGAAGAAAGCTTAGAGACATAGCCAGTAACATAAGCCCAACTTTTCAAAGCTGGCCATGAAAAGAAAGAATCATCTTAAACTGCTCCCCAGTGTTGAGAACATGGCTCTTTTCTGTGATAGTTTGAAGTTATGAGTTCTGTAGTTTGGCCATAATTTTCAATGTCATGAGAAAGGCGAAAAAGGCCCCAAGGGGACTTTGGGATGCCTGATTTGTATTCTTAGATATGCAACCAGTGGACTGAGGCTTCATGGGGAAGTTAACTGCCCCATCTGTCTCCATCTTCCCTCCATAAGTGGGTATAACATTACCTTTTATAAAATCACTTAGATGCTGTTCCTGAAGAGCATTAAGTAAGAACTGATACTTGTGTCTTTATCTTGTACTCAGTATATTATTCTGTGAATATAAATAACTTAAAAAGTGGGAGGCAGGAAATCCTACTCTAGGCCGAAAACAGTATGAGCTTGACTTCCAATATCTCCATGGAAAAGAAGGTATGAGTACTCTTTCTTTTATTGTTCAGAAGCAATTGGAGGCTTCACTTATGATCAATTTGATCTCTGTATTGAAAGATCACATTAATTTTTGCATACTTTCGAAGGCAAAGGCCTCCAGACTGCAGAATTTATGTACACCCAAACACAATTTTCATTTTCCTCTGTGTGTAGAATCTTATGTTTAAGCCTGAGGATGTACACTGCTGCAGAGAATTTTTATCTTGCAGAAACTTGCACAGCTTGGATTATACTTCCTTCTTGTTCTTTCCAAGCCATTACATTTTTGTCAAAACAAGTTACATGTTCCTGCAGTATTTAGGCCCTCTGATGAACATCTGTTTATAAAGAACAGCCATTACTGCATGATGATGGGAAACCTATTTTCCAGGCATATTTAATCCATATTTTACAGTCCTTCCTTTATACTTGATGTCTTTTAAGAGTTTAGAAAAAATTACACAGTCCTTTTGTGTATCTGTCAATCAGAAACCTACTCAGTGCCTTTGCATTTTCTTAATGTTGTGCAAAGTCTTTAATAAAAAGATAATTAGAGTAACTTCAGTAACACTCAGTCCAAATTCGGCAAAACCTGTCATTAAAACTGTAGTCAGTGAATCTCTTTTTCTCTATTATGCTTTTTTCTCTCTTTTCTATTGTGTACTGCTTCCAGATGTACAGATGACTCATGTAAACATTTCAGCCTTGTGTATTATAGTTTATGTTTTTGATTCATTATCCATGATCTGACATTTTCCTCATCATTGACTGATTGACTGAAGATTTCACAGAAGAGAAATTTGAATACAGCCTTATGTTTACACTCATGATAGCTGTTTATCTTTGAACCTCAGTTGACCAAAATTTTGATTACAGATGTTTCCATGTTTCTCTGGCCCTAGTGTAAGAGTCATGGGTTAACTTTTCCTGGCAAAGCACAAAATCCAGACAGGACACGAAGAAATGACTTCACATCTTTCAGAAATACTTCTTCTTTTCAGCATACAGTGGGATTAGTAATTCCAGTCCATGATGACACAAGCTGTGAGAAGGCTGAGCCTCTGCAGCTTTGTGCCAGTGGCTAAGGCTGGAGGTGTATATAGCAAGTGTGGACACTGGAGTGTTATTGGCCGAATGAGTCTGCTGACATACTATAGTGGAATAGCAGAAACATTCAGTTGATACAAGTATTGTTAGATTTTAAAGAACAGAAACCAAGCTAATACTCATCTGGGTTTAGGCTGGTTCTCTAACATAAGAACAAAGAATGAAATTTTGAGCTCTGTGAGGACTTTGGCTAAATAATAGTACTATTGGAGTGAATGCCTTAGCCACTTTCCCAGGTGCCCTAGCATAATAGGTATGAGGATCTATGAGAAGAAGTGAGCAATAATGGTGCTTTACAAGGACAATGGTTCATTTAGCTTGGAGGTGTCAAAGCTGCCCTATGCCCTGCTTCAAAACTGCTTCCATGACAGATCAGTCATGGTCAAAAGGAGACTCCCTTCTGAAGGGAACAGAAGGCCGTATATGCAGACAGGGAAGTCAGCTGGCTCTCTCGGGCCCAGGCTAAAGATGTGAAGAGAGAGCTTCCTGCCCTGGTATGGCCATCAGATTATTATCCATAATAACAAGAGCAAGTCTGAGGGCAATCGAGAGAGATTTTAGGGCCTTGGGACAACTGGTTAAGGGATCAGGAGAACAAGTAGTATCCTCCTGTGTCCTTCCAGGTGCAGTGAAGGATGGAGAAAATAGGAAGAGCCAGCAGGTCAATACCTGGCTCTGAGCCTGTTGTCATGGGCAGAATTTTGGGGGTTTCTATCATGGGTCAATTTATGCAACACCAAGCCTGCAGGTGACAGGGGGGGTACCACTGTCTCGCTAGCTTAGGAGTTAGCAGAGCTCATGGGAAGAGCTTTAAAATAGATTCGAAGGAGGAAAAGGATAGAACAAGGCTCGGTAGAGGGATTTGTGCAGGCAGCACACCGAAGTTTGGGGGATGGTGTGCTAGTGAGGTCCTTTGGTTTGCAGTCTCAGTGGATGGAGATTCATGAGGCAGCAAGGGCGCCGGTAATCAGAGAAGTGCAGGCCTGTCCTTGGTGCTGGGGAAGGTCATGGAGCAGATCATCTTGAGTGACATCATGCAACACATACAGGGCAAACGGGTGATCAGGCCCAGCCAGCAAGTGCTTATGAAAGGCAGGTTCTGCTTGATTGCCTTCTGTGTCAGGGTGACTCACTTAGTGGATGAGGGAAAGGCTGTGGATGTTGTCTACCTGGGCATTAGTAAAAAAGATTGACATGTTTCCCACAGCGTTCTCCCGGAGAAACTGGCTGCTCATGGCTTGGCCATAAATACATGTAGGTGTGGTGCTTAGGCAAATGGTTTAGTGGAGTTGCCAGTTTAACTCGATGACCTTAAAGGCCTTCTCAAATGTAAATTATTCTACAAGTCTGTGATTCTCTGATTCCGTGATAGCAGAAGAGGTATTATGGTTTTCAAAAGCATTTGGGAAGAAGATGCTGAGCAATACATGTGGCATGGACAATCAAAATTCCTTCCATATTTACATGGTAACTGTCAAAGGCCTATCTTGTAGATGTAGGGCAGCACATTAGAAAAAATGCATTAAGTTTTGCATTTCTGAACAGCACTTCAGACATCATTTTGTATAATGATATTTTTGAATATTTTTAGATACTGCCTGGTGAATCCTGTAAATTGTTAATTTTGGCAAAAAAAGGAGTTGATGACATCGTGGACACTGATAATCCCATGAGTAAAACATTTGAAAAATTATGTTGATCTTAATTAAAAATTTACTGTTGGTCTTTACCAGCCAACATACTGGATTTGATCTTCCTATGTCTTGTAATAGGCCCATGGCTTCTTATGGCTCCTCTTTCCTCAGAAAAAAAGAACTGAAGGCATTAGGAATTCTGTGAAACAAGCTGCTGATTGAAACTCAGGTTTACTTAAGTCCTTCCATCAGAGGATCCATTAATTTTCCTCTCAGGTGTAAAAATTGCTGACTCTTGTGCTGATTTTTTTTTTAGGCTATGACCTGTTCTCTTGATTTTTCCTTCTGAGTAGGTATTTGTTCTCAGCATGTTCACATTTCTAAATGGCTCATCAGAGAATCACTTCTGTTTTCTTGTAATGAAGGCTACAGGCAGGAGGCAGAGATGGCAGTCCTGTTTCATAGTACATCTGAAGCCAGATCATGAAGGAAAAAGCATCTGAGAAATCTTTTCTCTTTCAATAGTGATTCACAGGTTTTTCAAGATATTAAGTTGGATGGGTACCCTTACTGTATTGGAATTTTGTAATTAAAAAAACAGGTTTAAACAGGCACCACTGAAAGTGATCTATAGCCAGAGGTATAATTTGCACCAGCTTGCCTGAGGCCGCTGAAGTGACTTTTGTTTTCCTGGCACAGTTCTTATCTTGCCTTGGTGGGAGCAATAGCTGTGTTTGATAATGCTTCTAGTTCTTAGTAAAGTAAGTGTCCTGAACAGTAATGTAGCATTGGCTGATGTTGCTGTGAGCTTCTCTTGCTCTCATCTGTTTTCTTGTTAGGAAAACATTTTTTCCCTTTTGGGTTGGTACATTTGGGCATCTGTAGCTGGTGCGTATACGACTCAAAAGTGAAAAGCAGTCTGAGTTAAGGTGAGGCAGCTTTGTTTAGTCAAAGGTAGGCCTTGAATTTGTCAGGCAGATGACCACTAGGATTATAGATGGTGAGGAGCTGACAGCAAAGATTGCAGAGGAAGGATTACAGCACAGACCCTTGTATCCTCTGGGTCTTATCTGGATGTGGAGTGCTGCAACAGCAATACAATGTCGCTTATGTTGTTTGAGAAGTACTGTATAGTCTATTAATTAGATCGCCGAGAATAAATTATGTTATTAGACAAGATTTAACCATGAAAGAATGGTTTTATTTCATCATATTAATGTAAGATGAAACCATTTCTGTGATGAAAATAGTTATGAAGCACACAATCACATTTCAGAATATATTTTGCAAACATATCTGTTTGCTTAATTTATTTTTAATTGTTCTTTATTTCCTGCAGCATCTTCCTCTTCAGGATGACCATCTTAATGTACTTTTGTATCCCAAGGCTGGCATTACCCATGAAATTCTCCCCACCCTCTCTGCTTCTGCTGCCAAAGCACTTTCTGCTGATCCTCCACTCTGCCTGGAAGTGTGCAAAGAAAAAATAGCTTAGTGAATCTTGCTATTTCTTGGTTAATCTGTAAAACATGAGCTTCGTTTCCAGTCCTGAAAAGGATTTTCATTTTTTTTCCCCCAGGAATGATTAGGCAATGGACAATCACAGGATAATAGAAGTCTTCTGTTCAGCTGTTAGTTCTGCCCTTCATCTTGAAATCTTCTTAATTACCTCTTCTGTTGTGTCTCTATTAGCACACCTTTTCTGGCTTGCCTGGCTGCTTCTGTTACAACTCTCTGAAGATACAATAGCAAAATTTCATGATCACCTTACTTGACTCACTCATTCTTCTATGATAAGACAAATATACCACCATGGATAATTAAAAGAGGGAAAGATGTCGTTGACATCCATTTCCAGTTAGCTTCACTGGGATCTTTTCTGAGGGCTCTGTCGTGGTAGGGTATCCCCATTACTGGAAATTTAGCAATGGTCTATGTGCCTTGTGCAGATCACTCGTAGCCAGGATCTTCCATCTCTCAGGGGACAGATCAAGACTGTGAACCCTGGAACTATTTTTAAGCAGATGAAGCCAGTTCCAGTTGAAACAAGTTGCTCAGCCTTTTCCAGCTGAGGACAGGCTCCATTCTTAGCATCCCAGTTAGCAGTTGACAGTGTAGAAGACTTGTGCTTTCTGGCACAGGAGGGATCACCTGCTGCACTGTGAGCTTCATGCAAATCTCCCCTATTATTCCAAAATATTTCAGCTGCTATGAATTGTCCCAGAAATGCAGTGCAAACCCAACCCCCATCAGCATTATTTCGTGAGTGTAGAAAGATCACGGCACCTTGGCGTGGCACAATAGTGAAATTAAATTTCTTTCGTGAAAGTCTGTCCTTCTCATCTTCCTTACTTACTGGTGATGTAGTTATTATCAGGGTCTGTGCTGCTGATAAACTCACTCTGAGAGCTCCTTACATGATGTAATACACAGCAACTGACTTAGGAATACAGTTCTGAAATCCTATCTACATATTTGTGATGAATAATACTACCACTGAGCTTAGGTCCTTTTGTTAAGTATTCTATGTAGAAGCATCTTGAAACAGCTAAATAGGATTTAAAAAAGCAAAAGAATTGAGAGATTCTGAATTTCTTTTAAATGTCATAATCATTGATATTAGGCTTCTTCTAGAATGGAATGATTCTTATAGTTTGAGGGGAAAAGGCTCAAAGACATTACTTGATCTTCATTAAGAGACTTGGTTGTGCAGGTACTGACATGCTGATCATTTAAAAGCAACACTTAGGTATGCTACAATCCAAGGGAATTTGATATGTTGTCAGATTTGAGGAAAATATGGTACATAAATATGCCTAAATATTTTTCATGAAACAGAGCTTTCTTGGTAAAAGAATTTCATTTGAGGTTTTACCAGGTACACTACTTAGGAGAGTAACATGTTTAACATAGCATCCTACAGTTTTACTTTTTTATTTGAATTTTTTTTTAAAGAATTATTTGCAACTCTTGCTAACCCAGTTCTAATGAATATGCATTAAATTTGATTAGCTGCAGGAAGGATACAGCTTTACTGGCTTTGGAACAGAACTCTGGAAAAATAAGCACCTGAATAGCATGTACTTGCAGAGCAGCAGCTTCCAAACCAGTGTAGCTATGCAGCTGTGTAGAAACACGTGCTGTGTTGTGTGCAGTTCAGCAGATTGCTAAAAATACAGGGTTTGGACCTGCTGTTAATGCTGTTAATCTCTGTTAATAATACTGTAAAAATCTGCCTGAATTTTTAGAGTGATACGTACTGTATATGAAATTAAACTGGTTTTATAATAATACGCACTTTGTGATGATCTTGGCAGTGCTTTAGAAGGAAATTATCCCAAATGATCCATCAGCCTGTTTATTAGATAATTGCACACATTTTTCAGTTAATGTGCAGGAGTTCATTGGAGTTTTTCTGGCAGTGCTTGTGCATTCAAAAAGGGTGCGAGGAAGCTCCTGAATCCTTGAAGGTTGAAGTGTAACACGTGACAAGTATTGTCCCTGTCCTCCCACAACTATTTAATTATGAACACTAAGTTTTGGAAAGGAGGATAAAACTACTTACCTATTCTGTTAACATCCCACTTCTTCCTAGTATAGGAAAAAAGAAAAGTGTAGGCAACTGAAACAATTGTTTCTTTATGTATCTTAACAGGACATGTCAGTGAGGACTTGTAATTATGCTCCCATGCTTGAGTCCTTGGCTGCAGCTATAGGCTGTACTTCACTGTTTCCAGTACTGAAAGGAAAACAAGGTACAGAAGAACAAAATTACTCTGAGGGAGCTAGCCACGTAAGTTTGTGGGGGTTTTTTTCCCCTTTCCAAATTTGGAGTATTTCCAACTACTATTTCTTTAGTTGTGCAAGTATAGTTGGAATGTAAGGAAATGAAAAACGCAGCAGAGCAGATGACATTTTCCTTGGGGATAAATAAATGAGATAAATCTCATTTTCCATGAGATTTTTGGGGAACAATTCCAGTATTAGGCCATCAGGAAACATGCAAGCAGACCCAAACCTACTGTAATGACCGTTTCTGTATTTTTCTTACACTTCTGCAGTGTCTGAGTAGGATGACGAGAAATATTCAAGGATCCAAAATACTTTCTCATATTCATAAGTGTTTCAAATGGTGTGTGTAGATGAAGAAATAGCAATAAATTTCAACATCTGCTGCATGTGTATCCTTTCTATGTAGAGATACATCACTTGAAACCTTGCCTGATAGGCTAAGCCAGAATTCTGGGTATTAATATCCTAACATTTTGAAGTGAGAGCAGCTCACATGGGTCTAATTGAAAATTCAAAATCCTGTGTGTGTTTTTTTTTCACTGCTCTCATTTGTGGTTCTCAAAGAAATATTTCTGAAAACCTTTATCTTAACAATGTCATCATGAAGCAGAACTCTGATAGGAAGTTAATTTGATGATATACCAGTGAATTTTGTTTCCGGGATTTCAGAACTAAAAAGCATGACATATAGTTCCCAAATCTAATTTTTGTGCCTAATTAGGTATCCTGATTTTCAAAGTTCCTACACTTCTAGGATCTCCCTTCGAATCTTGGCAGGAGCAGCTATAAAAAAATGTAGATGAACCACCCTTCTTTTTAAAAACTTGGCTACCACCAAGTCATTATTTGGTTAAAAAACCCAACCCAAACTGAAAAACAGCCTTTACCAAAAAACCTTAAAGCTGCCAATAACTGCAGTTTTGAGTCTGCAGCTATTAGGTTTTGAAGCTTAAAATACAGAAGCATGTAGCAAATAGTAATTTTGAAAGCAAAAGCTTTTGTTTCCTATCATAAGTACCAAGTTTGAATTGAACTTTTATAAGATAGAAAAATCTTAGAAGTATGATGAGATGCCATTGAGCTGAGAACCTAATCCTAAGTAGCTAAAATGTTAAGTGGAGCTGATATAAATCTAGTAGGTAGGATTCTAATGGATTTCTCTTCTGCACAGCAAAGAAGAGATGATGTAATCTTCTGGATGCCTCTAGGTAATCAGGAGTTTGAAGAAAGAGAAGTCAGTAAATACAAAAACAAGTGGATGTTGGGATTTATTTTAGCTATACATGACCTGCATGCAACCTGTATTGAGTAATGAGGTATAAATCCCAATGGGCAAATAGATACAATGGCTGTCCTTGCAGTGTTTTAATTTGGAGATTGTCAGTCTGAGGAAGTTTCTGCATCTAGAGTGGAAGAACTATAAAATGAGGACAACTTTCAAACTGGTAGAAAGTTTTGTAAGAGAAAATAATCAAGAGACTTGAGATCTTCTATCACAAGTTTATTAAATCAACAGCTACTCATTTTATCTCAAAATCATTTGTTTCAAGTAAGCACTTACAAAACTGTACGTATCACTTCTTCAGGGATTAATTTAGTTACTCAGTTTCATAGAATTCTTTCAGTTTTGGTTTTCATATGCAACATGTACATCTGTAATAACTAAATAAATAATTTGCAAGATCCCCTTAATTTCCATGACAACTACTTTGGGAGTCAAACTTACAAGATTAGTAATTCTGACAATGCCAAGTAAAATGACAGGGAAAATAATTACTTAAGAAAGATGAGTGGCTTTAAAAATTTTTATAAACAGCCATTTGTTTTTGACCATGACTGTAAAAGCCTGTCAGACAATTGTGTATCTAAGACAGTTTCCTGCCTCTGAGAATAATAAGTAATAATAAGTGCTTGGAAAAAACCAGTGAAAGTAGTCCAAGAACATAGCAGGTTTTTTTCTTGTCAAATTCTTTATGGATTTTTTCCGTAAATTTTTTCTACTGTTTTTCAGAAATGAAACCATTATGTTCTCACTTAAGGAGAATGTGGGTCTGAGGAACAGAGGAAACTTTGGGAGGCTGGCATGGAGGACTAGGAAGAGACTTGTAGGGGTTCTGAGGGTCTGGTGGAAGAACATGAGGGAGTGTGTGAAGCTCAGCAGTGATGCCAAAACTGGCCAGTGGGTCATGGTGGATGGCCAGAGATTGCTGGTGAGGTGGGATTCTTGGTAAGGAAGGTGAGCTGGCAGTGCTCGCTTCAAAGATTGAGGAATGGTTTCCTTGTCTTGCTCTCAGGTGGGCCTGTTCCTCACATAAAAAACTACTGTACCTTCACTTGCGTAGCCGTAGGAGAATGCTCGTGTCTGCCAGCAGCAGCCCTTGTGTCTCCTGGGTGGCTGCTGAGGGAGGGAGCAGCCTTCCAGGTGAAGCTTTCCATAAGGCTTCTATAAGGAACCCAGGCAGATGTTTTCCTGATGCTGCCAGGAGGGGCTGGGGTAGCGGCTCTTGCTGCTGTGGGAGTCTGCTTCCCAAAACAGTAGCTAGCTCTGACTATAGCTTTCTAATGCTGATCCAGAGACTGCTGAAGTACAGAGGCCAGTTGAGCTGTACATGGCACTTAACAGCTAATCCCTATTTCCTTGGTACAGGTGAACAGCTGGTCATCTGTGTTTGGCTTACTTTACTCAGTGTGCCATACATTTTCTCTGGGAACATAGATATTTTTAGCTTGGTCTGATCTGAATTAGAGAGCAGTAGTAGCAGAGTAAAAGTTATTACCTTGACCAATCTTTGTTTTCAACAGGCTAAGAAAAAAACCAGAATTCTAAACTGCTGCAAATTTTGGTCATAAGCATTTTGTCCAGAATAAGGCAGGAGTCAAAGGGGATTAAAATATTTTGCCATATATATATATATATATATGTATGTATGTAGTTTCTAATATATTTTTCTGTGGCATTAGTTGCTGTGTAATACTGGCTAAATAAGAGACCCAATAGACAGTGATAGATTTTAAACAAAGTATATGACCTTTGTGAGATCTAAATAGCTGAGTAAAAAGTAAAAATGTTGGGATATAGTGGCAGAATGGGTTAAGTACATAAGGGTCTCCATTTGCTGCAATTATTTGTCTGAGACAAAAGCAAAAATGAGGATAAAAGTATCCTATCTGCTGAATTCCATGGCAGGCACAGTCTGTGATTCTCACAAAAGATAACAAGAACAGGTTTTTGCAATACAGATCATGTGTGACCAATGCCCACACAGTTCCTGTGCTGTTACACTGCATTAGAAATCTGTGAAAGCAGGTACCACTAACAAAAATCATGTGTTGATTAGAAGAAAATGACAAATATTTCAGCCTAATCTTCGCTTATGTTGTAGTGGTAGCCAGTGGATGTGCTTGCGTAATACACCAATTTATTGGTACAGTAGCAACATGTAGGAGCTCTAGCAGAGACCATGCAAAAGCAAGGAAGTTTACTCACACAGCATTTCCAAAACACATGGGAAATTCTGAATGTGGGTGAAAATCAGTTCTCTTTGTCCTGTTGGTTTCTCTGTATGGACTGAAGTGACCAAGCTGAGGCATCATTAAGTCCTGCTCACCCACCTATTTGGCATTATCTAGCTTGCATGTTTCACTGGTTACTTAATGGTCTATAAAATGATGACATTGACATTTTCTAAAGATGTTACATGATACATTTTTTACTTCTACAGTACTGGTTTATTATCAATGTTTACAGCTTCTGAGTTGCTGCAGTTCTACTCTGTTACTCTCTGCAAGAGCTGCGCAGGTGTATAATACGAACTATAACTAGGGAAGTCTTATTTAGCTGAGGCTTATGAATGTGCTCCACTTCTGCTTTCTTGTTAAGTATTTCTGCTGTGTTTGAGCTGACTCTGGTTCATTAAGCCTCACTAGCCCATCTGCTGCTGCAGTGTCCACTCATGTATGAATTCCCCAGGAGCTAGGAGGGAAGATGGCATTAGTGGTGCAACCACAACTGGTTTTGTAGAAGTGGGGGATTCACCTTTGCAGGAGTCCTCTATGGGCCAGGTACGGTCAGCTGACTATGCCATTTGAGAAAATGAACTAAACTGAAGACAGCTGGCAAGCAATGCTCTTGTTTCTTGGTTAGGAATATTGATTATAAGTGCCTAGTAGCAGTAGTAATGGCTAATAAATGAGGCTGGAGAGTGAAGACAGGAAAGGAAACAACAAATTTTACAAGGATTCATATATATAATTTGTAACATTGAAGAGCAATATGCTTTCCTTAGTGTATGTATGGTGGGAGGGGCAAACAAAATCCATCACAAAGGTAGCTCCCAGATACTTTTTCTCTTTGGAAAGTCTAGAAAGAAGTATTCCAATATCTGTAGAATTCTGTGACAGGGTGTGTTTGAAATGCATCACCTACCCCAAGAAAACTAAAAATGTTGTGCAACTATATTTTGTTTTCAGTGTTTTGACTTTGCACGAATCTTTTATGGCCTGACCCTGTGCCAGAAGTGAGAGCTTATAGCATTAAACACCTGACCTAAATATCATTGAAGTTAAGCTCCCTGTTCTTCAGGTCTTGTCATCAGTAACCAGAGAAGACCTTTTGGTCAGGTCCTTGTGTCCCTTGAACTGATCCTGGCCTATTATATACTTCTCAAAATTTTCTTGAATTTTCATTGAATTCTGTTTCCTGACACTGACCTTCATTTGCTCTGTTTGTTCAAAACCTAATTTAGTGTGTTTAAGCAGTAACAGTTGAGGCTCTGGGCAATTTCAGGGGATTAATGACTGATTGAGAGGGTTGATGGCCTGAGGCAATGTCTCAGGGCTATTAACTTCATGTACAGAAAATGTATCAGGAAATGTTTTAAACTGGAGTTGTTGGTTCGCAGTCTACAGCTGTGCCTGAGTTGAGGGAGGGTCACTCTATGGCAAAAACAATTGCCTATAAAGTCTGAATGGGTTTATTAAAAGATACTGTTACAATTTGGTTTTATAGCAGCTCTAAGAGTCCTGAACTAAAATGGAAATAAGGCAGGAAAATGGAAAGGCTTGTTCTGCAGTGTGCTGTGTAAAAACAAGGTAATGGACAGTTCCTTTCAAGAAGCTTTTATTACCTTTTTGAAAAAATAAGAATGTATTGTAGAGCTTCATAAAGCAGGTGATTCCAGTTTCTCCTATAATTTTAAGTATTGTGCAATTCAAAAGTATTCAAAAATGGATCTCTAAATCAGAATGTCTTACAGAAGTGTTTGATATCCATGACCTTTTCAAATTATGTTTCCAAGTTCTGAAATATTAGTAGAGAGATATTCAAATGCATGAGAATTAGACACATTGATTATGGGTGTATGTAGATCTAATCAATGTATGTTTCATAGGTACTGAATTTTTTCCTGTAAAGCTGCTTGAAGTAAGGTTGTGTCCTTACTCCATTTTACAGATGGTAGTCAGATTTTTTGAATGACCTGCCAGAGGTGAAAAAAGTTACCTGCAGAGTGTGTGGAATACTCATCCTTGGAGCTTTCCAGATCTTGCCTGGATAAGTCCCTGAGCAACCTGCTCTAACTTCAGAAGTGGCTCTGCTTTGAACAGAGGCTTGTGAGAGATGATTTCCAAAGGTATCCTCCAGCCTGCATTGTTCCATGCTTCTTTGTTTCTATGTATATGTGACGAAGCCAGGAGTGGAAATTTAATCCTGTTGGTCCAACAGGATTTTTAACAAAACACTATATGAATATCATAATAACCTTCCTTAAATCTCTGACTTCCAGTGGGATATGGGCTTCTACAGTTTTTAGCACATTTTGAAATCCTTCCCTTAGGTGCTTTAATCCTTCCTTAGCTTCTTTTATAAGCTAAGGAGATGCACACAAAACTTAAGTTAGTGGTTATGCTGAGGTTTTGCTTTTGCTAGTTTTCATGGTTTGTGTTGGCATCTTACTTTATTTTCAAAATTTGTCTTCACTGCAGATTCCCTTTTGGGACAAATTCCTGTATTTGTTAGTTGGTCGTGGGAAAAAATATTAAATGGCTTTTTTCCCAGTAAATGTTCAAAAGTGCATTTGGAAATCTTTGTGTGTGCAAGCAGTGAGTTTGCAGTGTAGCACAGCTCCTCACAAGAGTGCCATGTCAGGGGTGCTGCCATAAGCTGGCCTCTTTGTGTAGACCATGAACCATTTGCACTCAAGCTCCACAGAGCTGCTTTTCTATTTTTATGCTTCATATTGTCGTTTTCCTCATGTAATACCTTTAATATGCTAGGTTTTCTGTGTGTGGAGCCTGTTACTTTTGATCTGGGATAGGTGTTAGAGCAAAGAAAATTTTCAAGAAGTGGGCACAAGGATTTGATTAAAACTTGAATTGAACCTGTGTAAATTTTGATTTGATTTTCATTTTTTAGTTTTCACTTCTCTTTTTGACTATATTTGAAAAGGTTCACAAATATTAGCAACAGGTATCTTGTATGAAAGAGCCATAAATATCTATACCAAGGAATTTATGCCTAGGTTTTTAACTAGTATTGTGTCTACAAAACTGGGGTGAATACAGGTCACTAACCTGTTTGCTGCTTGTCCAAATCAAAGCCTCAGCTGACAGCTTTTTCCAGGTATTCAAGAAATATAAAAGTGACAGTTACTATGCATCATTCCTCCCATGCTAATACAGACTTAAACAAATGGAGAAATGTATTACATCAGAAAAGAGTATTTCTACTCTTTGAACTTGCAGCTTTTCTGAAATTTCATCCTTTCAGACTTTGAAATGCTTCATCAACATTTTTAGTGTCATTTGTCTTTGCCTTATTGAATAAGAAAAGATAATATATTGAACATCAAGCTATGGAAATATTTCTCTCCTGACAGCACAAACTTAATTGAAAGAATTATGAATGTTTTTCCCCATACTATTTTGAGAGTCTTAAAACTCCTTAATGGACAGCAAACAACAGAGAGCTGGTCCACATACCATCTGGGTATTTTTTAGAACTAAATCACTGCATTGAGTTAAAAAAGAGGATACAGAAATCTCTGAGAAGTGATACAAAGTTGGTGGATTAATCTTTATTTTTGAACCAAAATGCTTTGAGGGGCCTATTAAAATAAGGAAGCTCTTACTAGTTTTTAAATGTATTTTCAATATTTAACAGCTCAGCCTAATCCTGAATGATTATGCAATGGAAGATGAGGGGCATTCAGTCATTGTGGTCTCTTTTATTCCTTTGTTGGTTTCAGCTGTAGTAATGTCTGTCACACCAAGCTGTAAGATATATTTCTATATGGGATCTACTGAACAGCTGACAAATTACATATATTTGTAGATTAGAACACTTTTTTGTGTCATCTCTCCAAACACCATCTGCATGTGTTTTACTGTCAGTGTGGAACACAAAGAAAGCCAATAATATTTAACTAAATTTTACCATGATCAACATACGGAGATTTTACAGTGCCACTGCCTTTGTGTCTGATACACCTGATCATTCTGCTTTCTATTCTGACATTTTTCTCCTAAATCTTCTGGAGTCTTACTTTGTTTTCTTATCAACTTGGTGACTTCAGGCTTCATTCTCCAGGTCCTTCTGTGGGCACACCAAGTCTGGAAGCCCTGGCCCTGCTGGGGTGTGGAATGATATCTGTGTTTTGCAGAGATCGTGCTTGGTTTCACTGTGCAGATGTTGAATGAAGGTGTAGCTATTTCTCTTGAGAGATATTGTTTTCTAGTTTCACTTCTTCTCTGACTACTCTCGTGAGAATCTCTGCCTGTATTGTCATTGTATCTGCATAACAGCACATAACTAAATGAGTTTGACTGTATTGCTTGAAGAGTAAGTTTCTTTTTCTGGTTTCATTTATGCCAGGTGATGGCAGTAAAGGACCTTTGCTCTTTCAGCATTTGCTATGAAGTAGAGAAAACATTCAGACTCCTAACCTGCCTCGAAGGGAAAGGACTCACTTCTCCTGTTCCTTCCTTGCAGCTTGTTTTGACATCCATCACGAGATGGAAAAAACAGTATGGCTTGGATTGTAGGCAGTTTGGGTTTTTCTCCTTAATAAATAATAAATGATGTATCTGTTTTTAACTTTCCTTTCTCTGTATTGGCCTTTTCCTACTGTGCATTCTAGTAGAAACTTTAAATGTATTCCATACAGTGCAAGCTGTAGTGTTTGGTTTTGGTCTGAAGGTATTTAAAACTGCCCCTAGAAGTTTAGCATAGACTGCATGTTAAGGAACAGAGTTTTCCAATAAAGCTGTTTATCTGGGATTTGCCACTCAGGGAGATGGTAGCATAGCGATGTTGTGTCAAAAACATTTTCAAAATGAAAAGCCTTGCAGTGAGTCTGGAGTGCACCTGCTGGAAATGGAACAAGTCAGCCATTCACGACTGATGTTTTATTGATGGTCTAAAGGAAAGGAGGGGGAAGAAAAGGCCAGACCAGAAAACACAAATTAATTCAGCTTGGCCTTGAAACTTCCTTTCTTAAGCTTATGTTTAATGAGCATAGGACAGGATAGAAAAGTGACTAGCTTACCACTTCTCAAACAAGCCACAGCAATAACTGCTGATAGGGAATGTGCTTCACCTGTGGTTTTGATTAGTGCTCTCATGCCATCAGTGGCGGGGACTGAGCTGAATGTTTTCCTTGTGGCAAAACCCCATCTCAAACTGGATGTAGCTGAAGACCATCAGTGCTGTAGTGAAAACAGTCTCGTATTTTAATTCAGGTGGAGAATGAATTGTAGGAATTCATCTAATGCATTCTGGTCACAGCGGAGTCGGGCTACCTTAGTTCACATTTTTCTTTTGAGGAGACACTTCACAAAGTTTCTGTGCAGCTGCCACACACTGGGCTAGTCCATTTTTCATATTCAACTGATGTTATTATCTATAATAATATCATATATAGTAGAAGGTTTATAGTAGGTCATATGGGAAGCTGCTGTCTTCCCATGCTTGTGTTTGGTTGTGTTAGATCTCATTCAGCTTGTACTATTTCAGTTTTTCAGGTTGTCTTTTTTTCTTTTTTTCCCCAGCATATTCCTGCTTTCCTTTGTATCCTTGTCAACTCTGTACAACTGGTCATCCTCTTTAGTACATATCTACTCCTCCAGCCAAGGTCATGAATGGAAATATTAAATAAGACTGTTCCCTAAACCAACCTACTAGTAACTCCAGCAGCAACATTTTTCTAGGCTGTGAATTTGCATTTTGGCCTGGCTGATTGATGTGACTGATGTAGCCACCTTGACCTTGTGCAGTGAATAGGCTTAATATGTACGTCACAGGACTTCAAAAGAAATATTGGAAAAAGAATTAAAATCTGTTCTTTAACAAGAGATTTATTACTGATGCACACTGTCAGAGAGCAGCAGGGTCTGTCTGCTCCCTTGGGGGATGAGAAGCTGAGTGTGGTGGTGTGGCCAGCCGAGGACCTGGATGAAGCAATCAGGGCAGACCAGAACTCACAGACAAGCTTAAGCAACAGTTGAGACTTCCTGCAAGGCAGAGGAAGCCTTGTCACCAAGGCTTGAGGTCAGGCTGGGAAGTCAGTCCACAGGTCAGGGTCGGGACCCATGGGTTGTATGGTGGAGCTGGGAGCTGGTACTCCTCTATGACTGCCCCCCAGGGCTGAGATAAAGTGGACTCTGGGGCCTGTAATGCGGGAGCTGACCCCAGAAAAAAAATTGGCCAGGGCCATTAAGATGTCTAAGTGTCAGGTCTGTGGTGTACACTTAGTTGTTAAGGTTGGATTTGATGGTCCTGAAGATGTTTTCCAGCCTTACTAATTCTATGATTTCATTATTCTAATTGAAGGTGTGGAAAGAAACATATTTGCATGATGTGAGTTTGTCTGTCTGTGGCAAAGTTTCCTGGAGCAAATACCTAAGGAGAGTATTTGGGGCTACAACTTTATATGGCACAAAATAATTGTTCCTGGTTCAGACTTTTAATCCTTATATGTTCTCAGAATGAGGAGAGGGAGAAATAAGGAATTACAAACTGATTTCTTGTTCTGTGTTTGTTAAAGGTTGAAGGGATCTGTTTACATCTGTTTTTCAATTTGCAGTGTAAGATTTCCTCAGTAGCTAAATGCCCAGGCTGTGCATATATACACTTAGACAAATAAGTTAATGCCCAGAAGTGTTTCTGACCACTGAAACCAACTAATTGACATGGAGTAGCCTTACTGCTACTTTGGAACTTTCTTAGCCTTAGAAACAGGAGGCTGCCAACTGCCAGAATACTGCAGATTTTGTAATGGTCTCCATCCTGTGCTAGTGTCTGAACTGTGTCCAGGCCAGGAATAATTGTGAAGATTTCTAGTTAGTGCTAGGACTGCCTTTAGTGGTTTAGAAGATGAGTGGTTTGGGCTGCTTTAATTTACAGGCATATACAGGCATTTAGTACCTTTCAGCTTTTGAAGGTCATGGACAAGACAGTTCCATGTAAACAGAGGAAGCAAATCAGTTAGGCAGGAAACTCCTGAGTACTTGGAATGTCAGCTAAATGCTTGGGAAAATATTCACTTTCTTCACCTGAAGTTTTCAAAGCATATAGTTCTGATATAGGTACACTGATAAAAGGTGAGGTGAAAAGGATGCTCTACTGCTGAAATGGCAATTTCATCTACAGATAGACTCTTCTCCAGTTTGTTGTTGCAAAAATGCCCGTTAAATAACTGCTTAATTAATATGTTTTTGTTTTTCCAGTGCTGATTAAAGCCTTCTGATGTTGAAGAACTGTGCATAGAATTGTACAGATTATGGATTTGGCAGAGTGGTGTAGATCTCCAATTACAGATATCAGCATAAAGCTGGTGATCATTTTTTAGTCAACCTATCATAATATAGGAAGACAAGTCAAATATTGTACTTTGAAATTGTTTGCTTTGAGGTCAGTGAGATGCAAGCTCTTCAGCTCAGGAAGCAGGAAGTTAATTCTTTTGGATTACTAGAAGAAGCTGGGAAACAGGCTATCATAAAAGTTCAAGCTTGAATATTTTTACAGTGCCAGCTGACCTGACACTTTTTTTTGACTGGAAGGATTATTGGCCAGTCAAAAGAAACTGAAAATGATTCATATGTATAGATTTCCATAAAACATTTGACATTGTGACACATGGGAAAAGCAGCAGGTAGATTAAGATAGGGACGGAGATAAAACGTGGAAGTTATGAGTGGAACAGATTAAGTAGGAAGTGTTTTACTCACTGGGAAAGTATTAAAATAAAAGGAGATTTCAAGTCAGGTTCTTCTGAGCTTGGGGTTGGGAGAGATAATATTTAATAATTTCATAAGTGATGTAATGATTTAATAAAGCACAAAAAGTACACTTTTAAAATGTGCTGTTCAATGTACACTTGCAATATGCTGAAAGATACTGAAGAAAGTGTGGAGAGCAGGAGGAAAAGAAGCTGGACAGCACTGTGAACAAAAGGAAGTATAGGGTGAGGTAATTAAACAGTAAATCTAATAGTACAAAGGACAAGGCAAACACTTAAGGATTGACAGTAAGGATTGGTAGTAAGACTGTCAGTTCTTATTCACATTCAGGGGAGAAGGAGTCTGACTGCAATGAGTAAAAAAGAGTGTTAATGGGGTTATGGAAAAATAAGATTTGTCTCAATGGGAAAGTTAAAGCTTTCTAGCTTGGCAAAATAAAGACTGAGAAGTATGGTGATAGTCACTGAATTTTTTAAAATGGTAAACATCATGGGTAGTGAAGATAATTTTTGGGTAATGAACAGTGTTGACAATCGAAGAAATAAGTACAAAAGGTGCATAAATCTATTTAGACAAAATACAGCTAATCATAGTAGCAAGAGTAGTAACTTTTCTGTCATACTGGCTAACATTTTTGCCTCCAAGGATTTTTATAATATGGTTTTAACTTGTTTGAAAATAAACCAGTATACCATGAAGGAGAACAGAATACAGTGTTCTCAAAATTAGAGATGCAGTCCCATTTATACACAGCAATGTTACAGAAGTATTTGGAGAGTAAGCAAAACATTTGAGTTATTGCTTTCCTTTTTTATATTAAATATTACTGAATAATTAAGTTACATACAACTACTTTGCAAAAAGATGACCTTTCCTTAGCATTTGTTCCATTTATTTTTTTCAGAACTACTGTGTAGGTAGAAATGCCAGTCACTGTTTTATTCCAGAATTTGTCTGTGGGCAGAAATGAGACACACTTCACATAAACCCAGGAATTTATTGCTAACATAATTGAAAACTTAATATTCTAGTCCAAGAACTAGACTGGTCCAAATGCAATTATTACAGAAAGAGCAACAATACATGTATGGAGAAAAGTTTAATAATTATAATAATGAAAAAAAGAGTTAAATTTCACAATCTCCTAAGCTCCCTGACACTTCTGGGACGTAAGTCCAGTGGTTTCATTCTGGCGCTGGTGAGGGTGCTACAGGGATTCCTCAGCGTTTGCTGGGAATAACATGTTCCTGTTGATGTGGCTCAAGGATCTGTGTGAGACTGTGTGTGTATGTTTGCTAACACACTTTGATGCTTTTGCTTTCTCTTCATGAGCTGTCATTCATTGTTCTTAAGCTCCACATTCGGATTTTGTGTCTTTTACATGTGCTGGATACTACTTCTTTTTTCTTTCCTATACCCCCTTTTGTTCAGTTGCAGGTCCCCTTTTCTTTTAGTGACCACTGGTGAGTTTATAGCTTCAGGGTTTTCAGTTCCAAACCTATGCCCCATTTTTTATTTTCTCATGCCTGTACTCCTCTCTGCTCCACCATGTTTCTTCACTTCTCAAGTCTCTGCTGTTGCACCAAGTCTGTATTTTTCTGTATTATCATGTTATCCATAAATGTCTCATTCTAGATGGAATAATTCCTAATTATTTCTACCTGTATAAAACTATGATTTTAAAATAGAAGATAACACAAGTAAAAAATTAGGCCTAGAACCTGATCATTTAGGAAAAATTGCTGTTAGTGCTTATAAAGTAAAAAGAGGTTGCAGGCAGGTCAAGAAAAGGTTGAATAGATAAAGCTGGACGAGGCTCGGTCCTGAGGCCTTGCAAATTCAGTACACAACATACCGTCCATTGTAACAGAGCAACACCATTACCCCATCTTTATCCTGAACATGAGAGTTCGTGTTATAGCAAGGTCTTTAGACAGTTATTATCTTAGGAACCGGGGCATGGGGGAGGCCAGTGTGGAACTTTTTTTTTTGCTGTAGGGAAGACGTATGTTAATTTTCCATCACTTTTTCCGCTTGAACAATATAGTCCCTAAGCACTATGGACACCTTTTTGAGGCCTATTTTGTTTCAGTCTGTCCTTGCTATGCTACTGAGATTGTTTCAACCTGTCAAACTCAGTAGCACACTTAGGCAACATTCTTTTATTGCATATATTCTGAATTTGACTCTTGTTCTGTGGGGAATGGAGTGAAACTGCCAACAGTCATTTTATTTGTCACCTTTAACAACCATCAGGAAAATGGAACTATGTCTGTATATGATGAGCTAGAAGGTGCTTAGTCACCCTTAAGCTATTCATTGCTAAGTCCACCTAGACCAAAATTTACTGTTCCTCTAAATGATAGCGACATCTAATGCAATAACTCAGAATGTATTAACTGAATAAATGCATGCCATTATTTTTTTGGGTTAATTTGGCTTTAGACAAGGAGTAACCAGAATGAAGGTGAAACATTGTGTTATAAATGCAGTAGAACATGTTTGGAAACCTTTCAAAGCTTCATGATCCATTTTCATTTCCTAGTATCTTACTAGTTCTTCTGAGTATTCTTGGCAAAAAATGTGTAATAGAGATGCAGTAGCCTGAACAGTAGATATGTACAGTGGTACACCGAAACCATTGTGTCTGGCAAGTTCATCTCTGCAGTATGGCAAATTCCCTCAGAAATTTGGGATAACCCTCACCAGCGTGCTAGTGGTCAAGGTTACTATAACCTGAACAATTACAGACTATCACGCTTTATCTTCCTACTCACCAAGATATTTTAATTGGTTCCGTCAGCTATTAAATTCAAAGAATGAAGTTTCTGCATTCAGTGAACAGTTTGCAGAGGCTTTTTATTAAATGCTTAGTTAAAAATTTCTTCTCTTCTGTGTCAAACCCCAAAGAAGGGAAATTATGACAATATGGTAGGGAACTACTTTGGTCTGTAGTATTTTCTTTAAGATAGTTACTTTTTCTGTGTAAGGAGTCACTGTATTTTGATCCAAGTCATTGCTATGCAACCCTTGTTTCATCTGTGTATATATTAAATAAAAAAGAAATGAAAATGAAAAAGGCTTGAGCCACCTGTCCCAAATGGCAAGACTGTCTTGGAGATCTGATTCCCAATAACTCTTACAAAATTTCTATTAAAAGTCACAGGGTATGATTTAGTTGCTAATTGCTGTACCCACAGTCAGTTGAGCAGCAGCAGATAAATCTTACTGCTTTTTGGGTCTTCACTGGTCTTATTGTACTGTAATAACAAAAGGTCTAACAAGTACTTTAAATCAAACTAGACAAAGCAGAGCCAAGAATGAGCAAAAGAAGCATCGTACCAGAAATATCAGCATCTGAGGAATAGCAGATACCTTTCTATAGTGTTAACAAGTTTAGAGGGCAAACTGAATAAGATAAATTAAATTAGAGGTAAGGGCTAACAAGCAATGAAGCTTTGAAAAAAGAAAACTGAAGTGAGAAATGCCAGGCTACAGATGTGACCATCTTCACAGAGAAATTTCTCTGACTATCTGTATGTAGAGGATTTTAATGTTTATCGTTCTCTGTTTGGTTTCTCTGTACAGCTTTCTTCAAAAATTACCTGTTTAGGTGAGAGAAAAGCACTTAAGTATCACAGCATCAACAGGAAATAACAGAAAATTTAGCACCTAAGATCTACAGTTTTGCAGAGACAGGTTGAGTGAAGACTTTCGAAGGTTTTACCTCAACANGAAGACTTTTGAAGGTTTTACCTCAACACATCTCAACATAAGGCCTATTTTTCATAGGATTGCAAAACTTGTATAGTTCTTCTTAGAATTTGGGCTGTGATCTGAACTCTGGATTTGACTATACAAATATATCAGCTGCAACTTTCCATTCTTCTTATCTATCCAGGAACAGCTCTGCTAAATTGCTTCTGTGTCTTTTGTGATGGTCTTTTGTCATCATGTTGTTTCGTTTCATGATCAATTTCTTGTGGGTTTTTTTGTCTCCTGTCAGCCTTTGGAAAGAAGAAATTCACCTTTTGTTAAATTCTCTCAAAGCAGTAGTAGAGGGAGACATATGTTAGTGGATAGTGACATCTGTGTGTCCCAGCAAGATACAGAATGACAGTGCCTCACTTTGTGTTTGTCAGAGAGTTTTTAAAAGTCCAATTCCATATTTCCACCGGCATGTTGAAGAGTGGGCAGCAGGTGGTGTCTCAGAGTAATTCACATACATATATGGTGTCACAGGTTTTGTTCAGAGTGGAACACTTTCTCTGGAAGAAGAGACTGCCATCACTGAGCAACTGTCAACAAGAAAACCTGGTGAGTCAGCACTTCTAGGTCAGCTGAACTCTCTAGCAGGACATCTTGTCTAACCTTCACTCCTAAGGCCTTGTAACCAAACAAGGTGAGACCTGAGAATAGAAAGAGGCCAGCCTGGGAAATGAGAAACAAGAGAGAAATTTAGCTTTTGCTGTGATGATATGTGTACAGCAGAAATGACAGTTATAGAGAAGGATTTGTTGAAAGTTGATCTTTTGCTGGTAGAGTGTCTGAGAGACAGGGTAGCTTGACATCTGAGGTGGTGATGAAGAGCAAGAGTACACTCTGGATTTACAAGAGCAGGTCTAACTCTAACTGCAAACAGTGTGAATTGCCTGGGGACTGAAATGCTTAGGCCTACTTGTAAACATGAAATCAATGTTGTGTTATTTTTAGACAGTATGAAAGACACCCATATGAAAAATGTGCTTGTTCACACTGATCATTTCCTATTATCTTAGGATAATAGTAATTTGTGGCTTATGAGAATTTCAGTGTCTTGAGTGGAATCTTTTATTCAAATGTAGATCTTGGCTGAATTAATAACTTCTGGGACCTATCTGTACGTAGCCATGTTCACAATCTTATTTTGGGGTATGAAAATTAAAACCTAGCTGAGTGTGTCAGCGTCTGTCTGTCACCCAGCATTTACTCACAAACTCTGTTTAGCTGCCTCTCCTTAGCTCTCTTTGCAGCTAATGGCATACAAGAATGATGATGTTTCAGCTGTTCTAGTGAGGAATGAGCCCCTTATATTTGAGCTCCTACTAGAAGCTTTTAGTCTTGGCAGAAAAACAAGAAATCTGCACCTTAACTTGATTCGAAGTGGAAACTGAGGCTACTTTTTACTTCTTAGCGCCCCCCTCCCCCCCTTTCCCGCAATGCGACCTGCTGACACATCATCAAAAGATGGCAGGAAGACTTAAATAAGCAAGCCAAGCAAAAACCAGCAGGAAGAAAACTTGAAACTGCAAAATAAAATAATGTAAAAGACTATTCCATATCAAGGAAGAGTAATTGAATTTGTCAATGGAAGGCAAACATTGCCCAGTTTAAAAAAAAAAAAAAAAGCTGAATTCAGGTGTCTTAAAAAACAGGATACAGAATAAATCATCTATCTTAAATTTCTGGCAGGAGAAATATTGTAAGGCATTTTTGGGAGGAGGCTTTTGCTGTACAAAAAAGGCAACTTCAGATGAAATATTAATGAAATTACACAACAGAAAAGGAATAGGGTAAAAAAAGAGTAGTCATTCTTCTCTAGAAGTTTTTTCCTTGGAAGGATCTTGGCGTTAAGAAAAAGCAACCAAAAAGGAGTATAAAATATTCTTTTATTTCCAAATTGACAGGTAGAACTTGAACAGAAAGATTACCTAACTGAAAGTTCTTACAAATAAGAAAATTACCTCATGGTATGCACTGTCTACTATTTTCTTACGTATAGCTACGTAAAATAAATGTATGTGTAATTTGGCTGAGAAAACATTGTCCATATATGAGAATTTTTAATACAGGCACTATAGACAATATTACAGTCAATTTAGAAGACAAATTCTTGACCTAAATAAGTAGAAAGACTGCAGTACGAGGTTTTGTGTGCGACATATATGTGCTAGAAAATCATTACCATTATTTTGGATGTCAGTGGTACTTTTTATTGGTATTTTTCTCCATGTTATACATTTTTTTTGTGGTACTTTCAACAGTTATTTGAAATAAAATATTCTTGCAATGAAAATTTTCATAAATATCACATGATCAATATTTACTCAAGAATAGGTTCGCAAATTATTTTTCTATTGTATTTTACCTTTGTGCACCTATGTTGCATGTGGTCATTATTAAAAGAAGTGATTAAAAGAGCTCAGTATTACAAAAGAATTTCTGGTCAGTAGGATCTGTGATTCCATTATACCGCTAGCTACTGCCCAAGTGATAGACAGGGAGGATTAACTGAACAGTTTGTACAAAAATCCAACTCTGTAGAAGCACTATTAATATCTTCCCTAGGGAGGTCAAGTATTACTTTCAGGAACGCTGAAACACTGAGGAAAGGAAGGCTAGTAAAACTAAGGAGAAAAAGGGGTACATGTGTACTATGGTCACATCTTGCGTGGTCATCCAAGTTGCATATACATGCAATGAAACAGATAGTAGAATCATAAAATAACATATTGGCTTTTCTCTTCTCTTCATCTTTTTTAGTATTTAAGAGTTCTTAGCAAAATATTTCTGTAAATGTTTCCGTATGAATACTTCAAACTGAAATAGTTTACATGAACTGCATAAATCACATCATATATTTTAGCTCCTGTGAGAGAGATGAGTGTGATCCTTCCATCTTTGACTCTTTTGCCCGTGTGCGTGCCTGTTGTGCATATGAGGTCATGTTTCAGCTTTAAAAAAAGTCTGCAATACATCATGTTTTCAGATAATTGCAGATGTGCGTATCTATAGGAGAAAAGGAAAAATAGTGGAGTGCAAATAAACAGTTATGCAAATAAAATAACTACGTTATTTACCCTCATGCTTATTGCTTCTACCATGCTGATTTCTCACCTCACAAAGTTGAATCACTTCCATGCTAACTACAGGTATGATTTGGGTGTGAACTCCTTGGAGCAGCTGTCCTTTTCTCCAGGTTAAATGAGGGAGCAGTTCAATGCTCTTCTGTTTAATAATTGGTAAATCAATGGAGGCTTCGGTCAGTAACATGAACCTATGGAGCTCAAATGAACAGAGGAAAGGGTATGGCATGTGACTAAACAATTTTTGAGCTGGTGTGCTGGCTTTGGCTGAGGTAGAGTTAGTTTTCTTCCCAGTGGCTGGTATGGGGCTGTGATTTGGATTTGTGCTGAACACAGGGTTGATAATATAGAGATGTTCTTGTTACTGCTGAGCAGGGCTTGCACAAAGGCCTTTTCTGCCTTTCATACTGCCATGGTGGGGAGGAAGGTGGGGTTGCCTGGAAGGTTGGGAGGAGACAGCCAGGACAGGTGACCCAGACTGACCAAAGAGATATCCCTGACCAAATGGCATCATGCCCAGGATATAAAGTGGGGGGGAGGAGGAAGAGAGGAATGTTTAGAGTGATGGTGTTCATCTTTCCAGATCACCTTTACGTGTGATGGGGCCTTGCTGTCCTAGAGATGGCTCCACCAGATGCCTGCCCATTGAAAACACTGAATTAATTCCTTGTTTTGCTTTGCTTGAGGGTGCAGCTTTAACTTTCCTTATTAAACTGGCTAAATCTCAGCCTGCAGGATTTCTGCCTGTTACATTTGGTTGCTGGCTGGGGTGGAGAAATGGAAAAGAGCTCTGAACAGTTAGCAGTGGGTAGAGCCGTGTATATGTAAGAGTGCCCTGGGGAAGCTGGAGCTGGAATCTGGGTTCTGGCTAGAGGCTCCACACAAGAATGTGGTCCACAGGAGCTCCAAGAGAGCACCAGCTTTGGGTGGCCCAGACAACCTGTGTTTGGCAAATTAAATGGCTGAAGTGGGGTCAGTGTTAGGATTTTTTGGGAAAGTACCAATATTTAAAGGAGTAAAACCTGTTTTTCTCTATTCTCTCTGCACTTTTAGAGATAGCATGTTCACCAAGGTGAGGCAAAGGCAATGATTAAATTTGCATAATGAGTTTGGTTTTATTATCATTGTGTTACCTGATTTCCTTGGAAAAACGTACTGATTATCTTTTCGCATATGACTTTTCTGATAGCTATCACAGGCTAAGTAGCTAGCTGGTGATGGACTAAACTACCAAAAAATTAATGTTTTTTCCTATGTTCTACTTAAATAGACTCCTGATCTTGAGCTGCAAGATAAACAAAAACTCAGTAAACTAGAAACAGTAGGCAAATAAATTTGATTAAGATAGTAATTAAACATACAGCTAATTGCTTTTTACCTGCTGTAAAAATTTTTCTTTAAAGAATTGTGATTAGATTTCTTTTAGCAAATAAAGTTGTTTGGTTGGGGTTCTTTTTGTTTGTTTGTTTGGGGTTTTTTAATTTAAAAAAAATATCTAGACGGGCAGCTACAGATTCGTAGTCACTTTTGCTAAAAATAACTAGATGGGTGTAGGAGTTATTATATGAAGAAAAGATAAATTGGGTTTCCTGACCATAATTTTTCTTATGAAGAGGACTTCTGTTGCTCTATGATATTTTTATGCCTGGGGTCCTTGAGGAAAGCAATCTGAAGAGAATGCATGGAATAGGGAGCAAGTGCTGGAAGTAACTTCCTTCCATAAACACATACATTTTTGGAATAAATAGAAGAAAAATTGGAGTGCCTTTAACAGCCTAATTGCTTATTTCCTGTTACTCTATTATCATGCTTCTGGGAAAAATCCAGATCTCTTGGTTCTGGATTTCCTGGTTAATATCAGTGTTCATCGGCTTACAACTTCTAGTATTTAATTTTTTAAAATACTTTTTGGTGCTAATAATTTTTTCTTTTTACAGCTTTATAGTCTTTACTATTTAGAGGGCCACATAAGAAATAATGGTAAAAAGGAATCCCACTGATAATTATTGAATTAAAGTAACTGTGGAAACATCAATCTGAGGTCTGAAAAGAGCATTTGAAATGGTTTAAGACAGTAGTATAGATTACCTATCACAAGCAATCTATCTTGCTAAACAGAAATGTCTTGTGCTGTGAAGCAACATACTATGTATGGGAGTGTATAGAAACAAACAAATAAACCCGAAATTGACCAAAAAACCTAGGAAAAAACCCCAAAGGATGAAAAACCTCTTAAGGGAGGCTCAGCCTCCTAAAAGAAGCAGAGATGAAAAGAATTAAGAATGATTCTTGAGACTTTATTTTATTGGAAAATTTAAAAATACTAGTCTGAATGCAGATTATTAATCCCTGTATTCTTTTTATTTTGTACTGTTTGGTTTATGAAAATGCTGTCTGCATTCGTTCTGTATTACGTACAGCTCTGAGAATATGTTAAAAATTTTGCTGCTGTTTAGGATCATATTGAAAGGTGGCTAAATATTTAAACTTGTTTTTTTTAAATTTAAAAACCACAGGTTTTCCAGAATTTAAGTTGTTCACTAATATCTGAAAATCTGACAGATTAAATTTGCGTGTTAAATAGTTACTATTTTACTTTGCTTGCGTCAAAATGTCATCTACAAGCAGTTTGATATACAGATTGAAAAGTCATCTAGTTTAATTATACAGTAGTTTATTCAGATGCATCTATATTTCCAAAACCTTGTAGAGCCATACAAGGCAATGATGACAGATCTACTTGTGCTTTTTATTCCAGCTCTTTCCAGGGCAAAGTGGCTATTAGGGGCAAAAATTCCTTTTAGGTTAGGGGCTTATGGACCTGTTTTGGCTCTCTAATATCAGAATAGACTTCAAAACTTACAAAGGTGTAATAAATAAGTTATGAGACTGTGATGAACTCTAAGCCAATGCGGATACTTTTCAAGCTGGATGTGAACTTATTTAATACTCTGGGTATGTCTATTTGAAATCCGTTCTTAAGTTGCTGCATGTTTCTGTATTGCAAAATTCTAACCAAATTTTTTTTTTATTTCTTTAGAACGAATTTATTATATATACTGGAAATGTTGGAAATAGTTTTTTTAGCAATTTCTAAAAAAAATGTTGTTACTAATGAATACTTCTTGAAATAGATCACCTGTCCTGGATCAAATTCCTCCTTGTTTGTTGCTGTGAAATGGTACAGTACTCAGGGATGATAAAAGTAGCTGAACCCAAAGCTTTAGAGGTGGAAATATATTTTTTAAATTAATGTGTGAATGAAAAAAAAACAACAAAAACCAAATCACAAAAAAACTCCAAAGAGGGGTTGGTATGTGTTTATGAGTCTGAATTCCTTCATCAGGTATAGTTTTGAAAACACTTTTCTACTCCAAAATCAGAAAACTGAATCAGACTCATCGAGTTACTCGCTGCCCATGGCAGTAATCTCTAGTTTCAGTCAGTTTGGCTAGAAAGTTTAGCAAGCCTGTGTGGAGGAGCTGATTCACTTCAGCCGTGTGAGGTAGACACAACTGTACAATCCAGCCTTCTTAAAAATCATGCTGGGTTTTTAGAAAGTGGATCCTTTTCTTCTGCGAACCACCTGTGCTTGAATATACAGCCTGGTTTGAACAGCTGGTCCTAAACCTCTGGCAATTGAAATCTCTCTTGTTTCTCTGTCATGGCTTCAACTGCAGTTGTAGTTCCTTTTTCTGATTCTGATCAGAGATTTCTACTAAGAGTTGCCACAAAGGGAAAACAGTTTTGACCTTCAAATCAGTACAATGTATTGATCTGCCATGAGTGTTGCTCCGTGTGCTGGTTCTTACTTCACAGCGATGCAGCGCTTCCCTGGCTATTCATCCTCCAGCTCAGCTTACAGTTTACAACTTCCATACTTGCAGGTTCTGAAGTCACTGCTTGACAAGGTGGTCTTTAGGCAAGGCTGAGCTCTGGAAACATCCTGTCTACATCACTATGGAGCTAGGAAAGCTGCTTGTTATTTGTATTATTTGTGTTAGCGTAAATGCAATTTTCTGTAGGTTTCCTCCGTGAAGGAATCCACAAATTTAGGTCTTTGGCAACTAGGAAACACCCAGCACTACTAAAGTGAAGGTGTGGTTCTAAAACATTTTATTTGAGGTGAGAAAATAAATACTCTACTATTCAGTCATCTGGGGGAAGAAGAGAATCGGAGTTTGATTCACTTGAGTGCTGTTGTATTTATGCAGAATTCTGGTATTCACTATATCCTGCTATTACTTTTTTTAGAAAACAATTCTCTCTTCTAATTTATAAAACAATCATGTTTTATAAATTATATTTAAATGACACTCTTTCTTTGCACCTAGCAGAAACATTACTAATATGTAGAGATGAGTGCAAAGCCTTAATTTGCCTCTGTAGCCAGACACCATTTTTCTTTGTAGGCAGAAGATGCAAGCACTGGTTTTAAAGAAGCAGCAGTGATGAGGATGCAGCAGTCAACACAAAAATCCGTTCTAACTGCACAAGACAGACACTGCTATTTATATGATGCAGAAAGGTTTTATTTCTCTTTTTTTTTTTCAGTAAATGTAGTTGCTATAGAGATATCTGAAACTCATCACTGTCTCTAGCTACATTCTGTGAGCTATTATTCCTGAGGAATAGTCCCCAAAGCATCATAGCAATTGGTTACAATTTTCCTCTTCCTAAAAATTGCCCATTCCCTATGCATGAATTGCTCAAATAAAGGGGTTGTCTGCAGATGATCTCGGCAGAGTTGTAGGAAGTTATTTTGCCACTAGCAAAACTGTTGCTGTATGAAGAGAAGCCATATATCTGAGAAGCTATTTTTCTGCCTTTGTTCTGACTCTGGCAGCCAGGAGACTCTATCCACTGATGCAACTTCTGACCTCTAAATGTTCCACTTGTCAGTGCCCTGCTCTGCAGTGGCATGGGGAAAGGCACAGTGTTTACTCCATAGTGTGGAGAGAGATCCAGTTCCCAGGTATGGTATTCTCATTTATTATTCTAAAAGCGTATTAGCATAAGCAAAATAACCCTTAATTAAGACAGTTCTGGCAAATGTGTTGCTGGTCATAAAATGGAAAAAACAGTACATTAGCTGGTCACTGCTAAAAGGTCTTACAGGACATGAACTCATGCACTACATAAACACGTGTTTATAAAAGTGATTAGTGACGCAGTAAAACTACTGTACAACACAAAATACTGGATATTGAGGAGAAGAATGGAAGGTATCTTTGAGGAAAATTGTCTGATGTACAATTGCTGGAATTCATTTGCTCTTCAAGTTCTTGTAGCTTGAGAAGATTTTTTGATGCTGACTCAAACAAGCTTGCATCGCACCTCTGTGATTCTTACAGGAGAATTTACAGCAGGACATAGGGCAGCTGGGCATGGATCTATCTCCACACAGGGAAATGAAGCCCCATTAGTCTGGTTCCCCTTCAGCTCTTGGTCCTTTGTCTGCCAGTTCATAATGAGGAATCTTCTGTAAAGGTTTGCAGTATGATGCAATGGCACATTTCATGTCACTAACCCACTTGAATGGCCACTGTGGGATGTCTGTTTAATCTATGGTTTCTTCGCACAAAACAATGCCATTTTTAAGAATAAAACAACCAGCACAAGTAAAAATTGTTATGCAGTTATAAAAGAGATGTAAAAGGTAAAGAATGTAGACAATGTATGCAAAACTAATGCGGGCAAATGTAGGGAAGAAAACAACAAATAGCAATGACAAACTTCTGATAGGCTGCTGTAGTTTTAAGATATGTAAATAAAATATATATAGAAATGAATTTTTATTTCATTTGCATATCAGTTCTATTAGCTGCCATTTCACTGTTTGTATTACGGCTCTGCTATGATGTATGGAGTCTTCAAGGACAGTGTAATACAGTATTGTACTGTTTTTAGTGTTTTGTAATGTAATATAATGAGCAAAAAAGTGAACTTAGAGAAATCTATTTTAGTTATCCAATCTGAATTTTTTGGTTCTGAGTCTTCAGAATTCCATAGCTAATTGTGTATGCTGCCAATCAATCCCGCTAGTGTTCCTCACACCTTTGTTTTAAAAATTGGCATCTGTTTTTTAAAAAGTTATGAGATTACTTTGAATCTGTGTTGGCAGATATGTATGGTTATTTCTGAGTGTTCAAGCTTAATTTGTGAGGGAGGAATGTTCAGTTTCATATCACATATTAACTGGACTTAATGAAGTTGCTCTTTTTAGCTCAGCCACCTGGCCTGGTAGATGCACTCTAGGCTGAGAACATGGCCAGAACCTACAGGGGCTCAGTTGTCAGCACTATTCCTTCACTTCAAAATACTGGTTTGTGACATTATCCTGCATACTTTCTAAATTTCATGTTGATTGTGAGTGCAATGGAACTACCACCAATAAAAAAACCCAAACAAAAGCTGTCTGAATTTTATACCTGTTCTTTACCATATGGATATACTTTAATTTGTCAAAATTCCTTACCTAAGCAAAGAGTGTTGTTTGTATCCAGTCTGAACTCGGGTTTGTCACTTGGAAATAGCTGTGTTTTCTTTTACTGACTCAGAATGTAATTGTCCTAATTCAAGAGCATGTGCAAGAAAAATCACAGACCTGGAAAGTGTTAATTCTCAGGCCAAGTCCAGGCCATATCAAGTGTTCTAGTGAAGGTTGAAAGGAACAGGTGAAGCTATTGCAATGCATAAGGAGGTGGCAGCAGGAATAATTATCTTAGTTGGCTGCCAGGTGGTTATTTTTGCTGAAATATGTTAAAGGGGTGAGGAGGAGACTAGGGTATTAGATGTATTATTTTTAAGTTATGTTTAACTGAATGAAGAAAAGAAAGTCCCTCACAGTTTTACGCCTACTTTAGGAGAAAATAAGGATAGAATTTTCTTTTTTTTTTATGGTTGTCTTCATGGTTGTTTTAGGTGTATGATAGTGCCTGTGATTTAAAGGACCTTTTAATTTTATTTCACTGTCTGCATTCTGCTGTCCTTGTTTCTCCCCACTGTATAGTCCTCTCTTGTCTTAGGCTTCACCTTGGGCTTTGTAACACCTTCCCATGTCTGTAAACTAGTAACTCAGATTAAGTCACTGAGAGTTGTTCTTATGAGTCTTTTAAATTTGGTAAGTGGTTCAGATTCATCAGCCAAATACTGATTTAGGAAACCTTCTCCTGATTCTGCTTTTTGAGTTTACTTGCCTGTTTGTTTGTAAGTGTTTGCCATCAAAAATCACATAAAGCACAGGAAGGCAGATTACATTTGGTGGGTTTTGTTGTGCTATTCTAAGAAAATAAGCCCTGAATAAGATGAAGTAGAAGACACTGTTTTACTTTATAGAGTGAAGGGATTCATTCAGGAAAAAGTAACCCCTAAACTGAGAGGGAGCAATGTTATTTAGAACTGGAGCCTGCCTTGGCACTCTGCTGGGAGTAAGTCACAGCGTATTGATGCAGCGCGGCAGGAGCAGATTGGAGAATCTGACTGCAATCTCCTTTCATTTACTATCATGCTGGGTGAATAGGGTAAAACACCAATTGCTTATATGACTAAGGAATATTGAGAAAGTACTGAATGAATTTTACCTGTCTTCCTTAGCAATTTAGCTGCTGGAAATTATTGCAAGCTGGTATCATAAGATCAGTCAGAATGAAGAACTGTCGCTGGAGAACATCTGTGTTTAAATGATCCAGCAGCGCTATAATAAAGATTTCTTAATTCTTGTGCCGCATATATTTATGTGTGAGTAACCATAAGGAGCAGTAATGAAGTAACGGATGTTTTTTTTTATTTTTAAGTTAAGGAAGTGGCCTAGATGTGTGACTTTTTGGTGAAGAGGTGATATACTCATAAAAACCAGAGGGTGGTATGCTGCTGGCATATCTGAAAGGCTAGACAAGCATACTGCTTTAATGTCTGGAAGAGTTCCAGGTTTAATGAGCATTTAAGCTCCTTTCTGCTGTGGGAGCAGCATAATGAATACCGACAAGCCTGTGTTGCAGGTTGGCTGACACAGCTGTCCTCAGAATTCAAGGGCTTTCATAGCTGCCCATCCCTGAGTTCTTCACTGTTTTCAAGTAACCCCCTGTCCCCAGACTCAGTATCCTTCCTGACGATGAAAGCAAGTCAAAGACTTGGAAAATTGCTTTCGCAGCACTTCTGGAAGTGATAAAGTGTAGTGTCATCTTAAAAACAAAAGCCCCTCTTGTGTTTCAGTGTGCTGCGCATAAGTGTCGATCTTCGTTATGCGCTGTTCTGTACGTGCGTATTTGGGGAGGGAAGTGATGGAAGTTCAGAACGCTGCCATCGCTGGATAATCGTAGAGTAAACTTCTACTGAGCACAACTTCGAACACAAGTGAAAGGAACCCGGTGTGCTGCACAACACTGCTCTTTGTCACAACAGTCCTTATAGTGACAGCAGATAGGACTGTTTTAAAGGCGTATAAAAGAGAAATAGCCAGGGTAGCTGTCAGATGAGCTATGATGCTCTTTTGCTATGCCTGTATATTCTGCTAGGTAGCAAAGGCTCAGTCTTCTCAAATGCTCATGAGCCATCAGAGAAGAATTTGTTATTCCATGAAGATGAATGTAGGGAGAAAAGTAGCAACTACAGTGAAATATAGAGGAAAAATGCCAATTTTTACTTTAGCTGGGGAGGGTACCCCATGTAAGTCTGTGGATGTCTAGGTATGGGTTTTGTATGTATTTAAGAGAAGTTGCTCAAAATCTCCTCTTCAGCAAGAGATACCACATTGTGCATCAAACCTGACACAGCTCCACTGTGAAGCTCTTGGAAGCACCTGAAGTAATGAATTGCTTACAGGAGCCAGTCCTAAGGCCTGGCAGTATGATTCTTCCCTCATTCAAGCCTTACATAAAGTCCCATGCACCCATGATTTTCAGAGCACAAGCTGAAAATCTCTTGAAGATGACATAATTTGTTCAGACCAGGTTTTAGAAAGAATTTGAAGCAGAATCTATGATGTAACATTATGCTGGTTTTTTTACTAACTCTGCCACAGCAAGTGAATAGTAAAATGTAGCTCCTAACAGGTGGATCTGATTTTTAAATAGCAGCTTTTGCAGATGAGACATCTAAGGGGCTTACAAGGATAGCATCTGTAGCATTCAAAATGCACTTCTGCAACACTGGGTCATCTTAAAAAACAGTAGGTGGTAGCAAGGTTTGTTGATTGTATGACACTCAGAATGCAAAAGCTTCCTATGTAACTTGGAACTGCATTTTCTTTGGACAGAAGTAGTTCTTGAGTGTTTTAAGTGCTCTGAGTATTTGGTAGTTGGTGTTCTTTTTTGTTTGGTTTTGGCTTTTTTTTCTTCAAGCATTTGGTGCAAAAGGCTGCAGCTGAAATCAGGGCCATAAATGTTGAATCCACTTTTTGCATGTGAGTTGCTAGTAGATTTTTATTCAACTGTTCATGATAAATCATGCTTTTTGTAGGCTGGAAATGACCTTTGGAACTGTCTAGTTTGATCCCTGATCAGCTTGCTTATTTTTACTGTGTGGTGAGAAAGAGTATGTAGCTTTCTGATCTGGTTCAAAATATTTCAGATAAAATGTACTTTGCTCTAGACAGGTTTAGTAAGTAGTGCAGCTAATTCATTAACAATACCTCTATATCATGTTTGCTTTTAGCTTTCACTCCCACCAGATGACAAAAGAAGTTAGAGATGTGAGGGATTAATTTCTGGGCTTTGTGCTGGGAACTCTCTTGTCGCCAGTGTTCCACACTATGTATATTTGTAGTTTGATCTGGACTAGCTTCCATGTTCTCTTCACTCCTTTTAGTAATCCCATTTCTTGCATGAGAGCAATAACCCTGACAGGAGAAGTTCAGTTCATGTATTGTTCTCGAATCTGAAACCTACAGAGTTAAACTCATGTCGAGTAGCCCTGTGCTTCTCCTTCAAGCACTTTGAGGCTTGCTGATCAAAAACACTTATCAAATTGAGCTGAATTAGTGTACTACAAATTTGGGATGCTCAATTTAGCATTACTGTGAAAAATCCATTTGGGATAATAGACTTTGCCCCAGGGATTTAGAAGAGCCACAAGGGAAAAAAAAGTTCATTCTTGGATTGCTAATTAAAAATCAGTGGCACTGGGAAATGTTTAATGCTTCAGTCTAATTTTTGACAAATATGAATCACAGAATATCCTGAGTTGGAAGTGACCCCCAAGGATCATCAGAATCCCACTCCTGACCCTGCACAGGACAGTTCCAAGAGTCACACCATGTACCTGAGAGCCTTGTCCAAACACTCCTTGAACTCTCTGTTAGGCTTGGTGCTGTGATAACTTCCCTGGGGAGCCACCACCCTCTGGGTGAAGAACCTTTTCCTATTATCTGACCTCAACCTGCCCTGACACAGCTTCAGGCCATTCCCTTGGGTCCTGTCACTGGTCACCACAGAGAACAGATCAGTGCCTGCCCCTCTGCCTTCTGCTTGTGAGGAAGCTGTAGACCATGATGAGGTCTCCCCTCAGTCTCCTCTTTCTCTAGGCTGGACAGACCAAGTGATCTCAGATGCTTCTCATAGGACTTCCCCTCAAGGCCCTTCACCATCTTTGATGCCCTCTTCTTGACTCTTTCTGACAGCTGAATACCTTTATATTGTGGCTCCCAAAACTGCACAGGACTTGAGGTGAGGCCACCCCAGTGCAGAGCAGAGTGGGAGAATCCCCTCCCTTGCCTGGCTGACGATGCTGTGCCTGATGCCCCCCAGGACAGGGTTGGCCCTCCTGGCTGCCAGGGCACTGCTGAATCCTATTCAACTTGCCATTGACCAGAACGCCCAGGTCTCTTTCTGCAGCACTGCTCTCTAAGCTCTTGCATCCTAGGTTGTATGTGTGTGATCGCTTCTCTAGATAAGTTAATACAGAGAGATGCTCACGAAGACTGAGGAGGTCTGTTGTGTGTCTGTTTTGCCATTGTAGTTTTGTACAGACTTTGGGTCTTGCCTTTCTTTCTGTATGACCTGACCTGGGAGAGGTTGCAGGGCACTTACTGCTTGCACAAGGCTGTTGTTTTCCAGGAGAGCTGTTGGGTTTGCAGATCACTGGTGTTCAGAAAATGGACTATATTAGCAATTTAACAATATGAAGTGCAGGTAGAAGACACTGAAATACTAATGCCAGAACAAAAGGGTAAATCTTTGAAGTAATGTGTACCGTCTCAAAATTGCAGTCAAAGCTGTTTTTCATCCCCCATTTCTGAAGACATCTTAGGACCCATAATTTTTTGATTTTGTTTGTTTTAGTAAAATTGAGCCTATCTAGGTATGCCATTGCTCTTTGTTAATATGCAGAAGGGTTAAATAAAAGGAAAAGAGAGAAGGAAGTAGACAATGAAGACAACTTTGTATAAGCAGATGATGGAATCAGGTTACAAATTAGGATACAATCTAGTAGCAACAGGAAATTATTGTTGTACATACCTTGATGAGAGTGGGAAAAAAAGAAGTCCCAAATTCTTTATCCACAAGAGCCTTCATAAATCTAGAGAGTTTATTATAATTGACTTTTGCAGCACAGAAATTATGTTCATGATCTAGGAGGCCTTTCCTAGTCTTCATTAGCAGAACCTGTCTTGTAGTTATATGATCTACTTGGCTTTACCTTTACAGGAAAATAACACAATACTGTTTATATTTGTAATTGAATATTTGTAAATTCTTGCGTAACCAAAGGATACATATATCCATTTGTGTAAATAAGCCTGCTTCCATCCACTGTGGGGAACATAAAATTAATTTTATTATCCTCTGTGCCAGAGAGTTTTCTAAATTATGAATACATACAGTAATTATACTGTTGATACCTATAGCATGATTTTTCTGATATATTAGTAATTTTAGTCACAAAATGTAACTTCCAGCCAATTGTCATAGTGAAGAAAGCCAAGTAAAATACTGGGAGGAGAAAATCATGACAAAAATTGGAAAGCCTTTTTTTTCTTTTTCCCCAAGATTGTGTATATCTTCCTATTGTCTTCATAGGAAACAATATATTGTGTAATGCAGATTTTGTAAATCTCATTCATTTTTCACTGAAGTTGCACCCTCCCTCCCCTTCAGGGAATATTAATAATTCAGAGTATAGTGGAAATTGGCATCAGTGTAATTATGCAGAAAATCTTGTCGTTACTTTGAATGCAACTTAAGCTGCTGCTTCTGTTTTCCCCACTAGTGGAGACTGCACCCTACTGAGCACACAGGAACACAGTCTGGAGTTTGTGTATGTTTCAATATAGAAAACTGAAGGTTGTTATTGGAGGGGGTAGTAAAAGAACAATCATTGTGGCTCTAGGCATTGTTTTCTGGACTGGATCTTTGAGGTTGGATTCTTTATCTGAAATGCTGTAAAATAACTTATTGAGGATTTCAGATGCCTTTGTGAAGAACTTTTTTGGAATAAGCTGGAGCAGAAAAGTGCTTCTACGCCCCTACTAATGAGCAAAAATAGTTAAAAGATGTGTATGTTAATTTTAGTGTGATATGGAGTGTGAAGACCGATCTTAAAAACATCCGCTTCTAAACAAGGAATGCTTTCTAATACATCTAAAGCACTTTAGTCAAAGCAGCATTACTTTTAATAAATATGCTCAAGTTTATGAAGTCTATTCTGAACTCATCTCTGACCTACACATATATTCCTGCAAACCTGTGAGTTGTGCACTGTTGCCCAGCTCATCTTGTATTCAGCCCAATTTAAAGCTAAGCATCCTGGTGACTGAGTATTGATTTTTCTGGGAGTGCTGCATTCACTACACGTCAATTTGGATTCTCTGAAAATTGGGCTTCTCTTTGGATGCAAGTGCTTTCAGAAGAAAACAAATTTTTTATAAAGAAGAGTAAATCTTATATTGAAACACAAATAGAATATGTAATTTTGGAGATAATTTCATATATTGATGTGTTTCAGGGTTTTCAGTATAACCAAGTCCCAAACACTGGTTGCTGCTATGCTGTGCTCTGTCCAGCTCCTTCCTCTCTGCTGTTCATGGCACAATGGCAGCAGTGGTTCTTCAAGTAATGCTGTCTTGCTGCCCAGAATGTGTCAGCACTGAAAAAAAGTAACATTGGTTAGAAATTTTGAGTGTCAAATTAAGATAAAGGCTTGGCTCTTTCTCAGTGTTCATCTTCACTGACACCAAAGGCCTCTATTGATTTTTAAAATCAACTCAAGACTCCACATATATTTTTCTGTTTCCAAAATATGCTAGATAGCCAGCATATAAAAGCTAATGAGGGAAGTATTGCAAAAAAGCAAAAAGATGTTTTAGAGGTGCAGCACTTGTAAAGAATAAAATTTGAATTGTTGTGGTGGCGTCTTTTTCACCTGCACTGTGCTTTCAGGGAGCAATCTCCTTTTCCAGTGAAGAAAAGTCAAAAAGCCTTATTTATACTACATGCATGCATATTTTTTTTGGCACATTGTTTTTGAGTAAAGACTTCAATATGTTTTCTGTAAATTACTCTTTGAAAGGCAAGCTCTCTAATGCTTTGAATACGTGAGAATATACTTTATTCAAAGTAACACACTTCTGTTTTCTTGATGTTCTATAAAGATAATTTTAGGGTATTGCATACTTTTGGATGTTGTTTTATATCAATTATTGTATCAGTTGTGGTCTTGATGGTAAAATCCAAAGCACCAGGCTAGTGAAAGTCTTACTCATATTACTCAGCTGTCGTAAATAATTTTGAGGCAAAGAAAGGGGAAGTATGTTGATCATGAAACTGGGGTTGCAGAGGTCTCTGATGGTCCTCTCGCCAGAATGAATTTCATTCAGAAATTTGATTTAGGTCTTGAACAGTGTTACAGCGGTCACAGCTATCTGCAGTGTGGGGAGGACAGCCATGAGGCCCTCAGGGTCTGGGGTCTCTGCACATCCTCACTCAAGAAGGGCTGGTGCCGCAGGAGGAGTGCATGAAGCAGCCTTTGCCAAGGCTCGAATTCCCGGTCTGGTCAGCCCTGCAGCCTGAGGGGTGGGGGGTGTGTGGAGGCTGAGATGACTGGAGGAACCCAAGGTGGTCAGTAAACCCCTGGGTATATCCAAGAGGTTTAGAAGGCTTGGCAGCCACCAGGGACTTCTCCAAAGAGCTACTCCCCAGGCAGATGGTGCCTGACTGGTCTTATTCTTCCTTCCCAGGTGCATGGCCTTGCATTTGCCCTGGTTGAACGTCATCCTGCCTTAGAACCTTTCCCCAAGCTTTCCTGGGGCCCTCCAGCTGGCACCTCTGCCCAGGACCTTGTTAGCTGCTTTTTGGAGAAGTGGAGTATGACCACTGGTTAGGGTAGAGCTGAATTGGTATAGATATAATTGTGAATTTAATTTATTCCAGTGTGCATCCATTTTTTGTTTTCACAAGCTTTCACCTCAAATGCATTTTTCTGTTTTGTCATAGCCATTGTGAAAGGAGTTTGGGATTTTGTTTGTGTGTTATTTTGGTGTTATTTTTGAGAAGCGGAGCACTGTTACCTAAGTGACAGCAGTGAGAAACTGGGTGCTGATGCCTAACTAGTACAGGGTGTTACTGCTGTAGGGAACAGTTCTTGTGGGCGATATGCCAGTAGGTGGAAAAGGAATAGCTGTCCTTGAGCATGGGCAGGCCAGAGTGCTATGCAAACTTGGATGTTCACTGGTATTTGATATGCATCTCTTGCAGTGAATGTTTTTAAGATGAAGTAAACAAGGAAAAGTCTGCTGGACTCCAGCCTTAGTGGTATATTAGCAGGAAATACTAATGAGCCTTGCAATTCTGTTTTCAATATAATGTTTGCTTTTTCTAATGGATACTATCCTACCTACTGCTGCCCGTTGAATGATGTAGCTTTTTGCAATGGTAACAATAACATTATATTAAGAAAAATAGATCTGTGAAGCTGGCATGTTTTATAGAACCATTTTTATTGATAATGTTAGCATTCAAAATCCTCATGTGGGCCGATCATTAAAGCTCGTTTAAAAACCATCAGAGGGTTGCTTATAGCTCAAATACAGTGCAAGGAATTTAAATCTTAATTATGTGCAGAGAGATATATGAAATAGAATTTGTAGTCACAATGCATTCTTGATTGTGAATCCATAATATATTATTGTTTCTTCAGAGAGTTGAAGAGATGCCATTAATGTAAAAGGTGAAAGTGTTCATTAAATCAGTGGTGCAGCACGAGGCTCTTAATTTGATAAAATGAGACTTAGAACTGGATAACTGCTGCACTGTTGGAGTTTTTAAACACACCACTGGTTGTGGTGGTGATATTTTGATTGTGACTTCAGTGTTTTGACAAAGTGCAAAACTTATGCCTTTCAGCCATATTCCTTCCTTTATGTGCTATATGAAAGTGATAAATAGCACTCCATAATTAATCCATAGCTAAAGTGTAGCTTTTACCGTAGTTGATGGTTAAGATTTTTTTGGATCTTCTCAGTTTTCAAGATTAGATATTAAAAAGGCAGTTACTGAAGTTTGATAATATTCTTGCTCTTTTACAATATATGATTGGATTTCTAAAATTACAGGTTTGATTTCATCTATTCTATGTAGTTGGTGTATGTGAGCCATACACTTTTTGACATTGTTCTTATTTAGGTTTAGCTGAAATTTTTAACAGCCTGTTTAAAAGGTGGAGGAGTACATTTAAGTAATCTGAAGCAGTGTGCAAGTTTGTTTCTGCTTAGCTGGTTCGTTTTAAGTCCTGAATAATTGAAATATTTGAAATATTTAGTCACTGTTTTTCAAAACATACAAAATGCATGTAGTCGAAAATTTTTGTTTCAGTGTTATTTAAAGCATTTACTTAAAAGAGCTCAAAACCTACCAAAGTACTTGATTTTGGTTGAGCAAGGGACTTTGGCTGAATAAATGGTATTGTACAAAAGGAAAAATTGTTGTTCTCTGTGCTAGGCTGATCTGCACATATTCTTCCCATTGCTCTGCACTAAAGCATTGCTAAAGTTTGAATACATGGAAGATTGTTTATATCTGTATGCATAACAGTATAGGATCCTTACTATATGCATGGAAAATGAAAGTCTCAGCACGGAGACCAGGAGTTGAAGTTCTGCTCATGTCACTGATTTCACTCTGGAATGATATTTAATGTTGGCTTGCCAGCAAGCAGAGTTGAGTGCGTGGGTCCAGAGCTTTGGAAAGGGTCTCTTTTTAGGAACAAATTGGCCTGGTCTTTGTACCTGGATTCATGCAGAGTGCACTCAAACGTATCAGAAGGGTGCTGCATTTGAAACCACATCTGAAATGAGGCGTTGGGATCCCATTCAGTGCACTCTATGTGGAAAGACTGCCAGGTTCTCCAGTGGCCACTCTCGCTGTGCACTTGTGTCTGTCACCTCGGACTAAAACGTGGTGCAGAACTGGCTGCTGGTTAACAGCAACCTGGTGGAGCCTCAGGCTGTAGCACATCACAACAAAATTGATCTTGGCCATTGTAGGCCAGTTGGTAATGGAGAAGCACCCGATAAGATGAACTGTGACTGCCTCTCTGGTGCTGATGACACATTGTAAAATAACTAAATAGAATAACTGATTTCTTTGGCCTCAAATATTTTAATGTCATGCTTTATCATAGGGAGCTGTTCTCTAACTCAGAATAACTAGTTTAGTTTATTTACCTAGATTTCTAGGAAAGCTATAGGAGTACTAGGCTATATGAAAAAAATCTGTTTACTCTGACCCAGGGAATATTGTTCGCTGTGTGGTTTCGGGGGTTATTTTAACAGAGATTAGTTGGAATTGAAATACTTACTAAAGAAAGACAGCTAACCTAAACCTCTAATTAGCTGGAAAACTTCAGGCTGAACATTCAGCACTTGAATTACCTCAAAATTACTAGCTGAGTCTGGACAAAATATTTTTCTTCGGCATTTTGCTTTATGCCTCTAGCTTGAAAGAGAAATTAAACCTGCAAATGCTGGAGGTGCTGTCAAAACAAGACAGCTGAAGAAAGAAACAAGCTGCTTTTTAATTTCTATCAATTTTTCTTAAACTTTTTCAACTTGTCTTCTGCAAGATGCTATATCATTTACTACTGATCTTAATTAAACTTCAAGGTACTGAGCAAGGAAGTGAATTCAGCAGATGAAGCCGAACATAAGTAAAATGACCAGAATCTGGGAGTAGATATGTAGTAGAAACATGCTGGGAGGTATTTCAACCTCTCTTCTAGTCTCAAAGACGGTTTGAAATAGAGAGCTTGGCAATTGTCTGAGTGAGAGCTCCTTTCTAAAGAGACCTGTGGGATACACCTGTGATGTGTGTCTACTTTTCAGTCATCTCTAGACACAAACATAGGAGATGATTGGTAGCATGGTCATGATCTACTTATTTCAAGGAAGGATGAACCCAAAGAAATGCTAAGTTAGTGACCCTAAACAAGTTGTAACTGTAAACTGGCCCAGTTCCAGAGAACAGTTAATGGTTGACCACGAATGGAGCCAACAGTGGGCTTGAGTGTTTTCTGGTCAGCTGGATTTCAGAGGAGTTCAGACATTTCTTCCAATTTTGATTCATGATGGGCTCTAGTGGGCTCCCAACAGCTCTTCAGATGTGATTGATGAATATGAGTCTGTGCTCAGACAACACGAGAGGGTTTTCAAAGTGGAGACGTATCCCACTTTGGCATGTGCTCACCGACGGGTGTAGAGCACTTCCCTGTGAGACAGGTGTGCATGGCGTCTAGGAAGAGGACAGAGGAAAGGAGCTGGGAATCTGGTTTTCCTGAGGGCAGACCAGTCATCTGGCCTTAAAACTTGTTCGCCATTAGAGAAATCAGTGTAATGACAGTGTTGGTTGCAGAGACCTTACATTGATCTTTCAATAAACCTGTCTAGGTACAAAAGCTGTAGTCTGGTCTTTTTTCCCAAGCTGGAGGGGTAGTGCCTGAATGTGATTCTGTGGTTCTATGCTATGATCCTATAGAGCTGAGGATAAAAGCAGTGCAGGGATTTTCTGGAGTATGACTTATCTAATAGGATTTTATGTCTTTACTCTTTTATGTACTGTTCTTCAGATGTTAGCTTTTAGAGTTTTATAAAATACCTGTGGAATCAGATCAGACTTCTCTCAGTGCTGCTCCATCAATTTCCATTCATATATTTTAGGCTGTCAGTTGTTCCTGAAGGACCTGTGCTTGAGAGGGTTGCCTGGTTCAACCCTCCTCTGTTAGAGCCTGTTTTAGATGGACAACTGACCGGTAGATTGCTTTGGTTAAAATGCAGGAAATAGAAACTCTTTCTGCAGCATAGTGCTTAGCAACTAATGCTTCGTGACACTACACTTGGTTTTTTTAGAGGCTTGAATAACACGCATTTAGCAGGTGAGGTAAAGGGATATAAATGCTAGTTTTGATGGTTTTACAGTAATTTTGCTGTTTCTTACAACCATTTACTACAAATGATACCGTGACGTAATGTCAGTAGTATCAGTGAGTTGAACAGAAAGGCAGTGTGTCTGCTGCCTTCGTAAATAACATTTTCTTTCAGTCCCGGGGCCAAGATTTAGACTGAACAAAGTGAGGATTTCTCCATCAATCATTTTAGAGGGCATAGAAAAGACAGAGTAAAAAGTCATCAAGGACTTTTGTGTGTGTAGCAACCTAAAGAAATCTGCACGATGATGAAACATTGTCAGGACTTCCCAGGTAGCTTTTTGGTTTATACCTTATTTTTATTTTTTCATTAATCTCTGTAACAAAAGCAAGATGACTATTTATTGAAAAAAAATCTTCGTATTTGCTTTTACTGTTATGTGGTCCCTTAGAAAACCCAGAAGCGTGAAGGATGTTCATTCTTCCTGAACTACCTGAAGTATTCAAGAGCAAATGAGTAGTTTGTGACTTTCAAGCCTGAGCAGCCTTTGTCTGAGAGACCCAGATATAGTGTTTTCTGGCCAAGAAAGGTAGAACATATGCAATCCAAAGTCTAAATAAAAAAATAAGTCAGAGTTACTGCTTGAGGGAGTAAGTCCTCTGGAGTTGTTCTAGGAAAGAGAAGTTATGCTTTGGTGAAGTATGATTTAAACATACCTTATGTCTTCCATTAGAGTGAAGACTAGGAAACTCTTCTATCTTAAGTCAGTTGATTAAAATCATGAAGAAGTGAAATTCTGCTTCCTAAATGCTTATTCTACTTAAATTTATGAACGTGTTAAAACATACAGTAATTGCAGGCTTCAGAACTATTCTGTTCTGTTACTTAGAAATACTTACAAACAATCTTGATAAAGGTCTTTTTCCCATAAGTTGCCTGTCAATGAACTCTGATGTCACTTCAAAAGATAATTTTAATGGGAGATTTTTAACTGACAGCTTCCATGATTGTAACAGTATTTTAGGGTTGTTTTCATTTGACAGTGTTGACACCTTCCCAAGATTTTAACAAATCCTGCAGGTAGGAAGTATGTACATGTTAGAATTGGATAGATGTATTTAAGGGGGAAATGAGTAACTGCTTGTGTTTTTTATTTTTAGGAAAAAAAGTTGCAATTATTGAAGTCATTTTTCTTCATTTGCATGATCAGTCTCACTAGAAATGCTTAGTTTTAAAGATGGTATTTGAGATTTGTGTATTCCTTCTACAAATTGGAAGTACCATGAGAAAGTTTTCTAAAGTTAAAATAATTTTGCTTACAGAAAACTTTAATTGTTTTTTCAGAGCACTTGGAAAACCCTTGTCACTAAACATTAAGAAAAATTCATCTTACAGGTTTGAACAAGAAAAGTCATGAAGGAAGAATGTAGTTTTGAAGTAGAGAAATCCTTGTTATTATGGGTGAAACTAGGGATTTGTTAGACCTGGCATCCTGTCTCCAGCATGCTGAGCACTGTTGGACTGCTTCTGTAATTTAACAAATGTACACATTAGTATATGAATATCCAAAAGGATATTGTGAACAAATTCTATAGGGACAAATACAGGATATTACTTTGCGAAAAGAGCTTTTGTTATCTTTATAAACACTTGATTTTTTTTTTTCTCTGATGTATTCGTAAACAGTGTTCTCTTCTCTACATAAACCATGTGTAAAATGCAAACTTCCAGTTTAATGTAAAGGATTCAATTGGATTTTTTAGTCTTCCTGATACGTACCACTAGAATGCTTCGAAGAACATGCGAAGTTCTTTAAGATACTACGATCTTATTTATCTAGCACATGGTAAATGTTAGCTCTAGGATCCAAGCTTGGATTTGAAAATATTCGAAAAAGTTATTGAAAGGAGATTGTCTTTCTCTGTAAGGAAAATAATTTTTTTCCTTTTACTTCTGAACATGATTTTAAAGCGCAGTGACAGAAGGAAACATATTCAAAGTGGAATACCCTGTGGTGGTTTCATTTCATTCTTTGAAGACATAGCAGTGGGAGGAAATGAGCATGACTTCATTGCCAGACAATGACAAACTACTTTTTAACCTATTTAATTTTTTGCATGTCAGATTGGTTTGCTACAAGAAGGTTTCGTATTCTCTTATCTGGTGTAAATCTTCCAGCTTATATTTTCAAACTCTCTTGTCAAATTTAGTTTTTGAGGAATCTCAAACATAGCACAGCTCCCTGACTTATGCTATTTCTTGCTTTAGTAAAGGGGGAGAAAAAAAGAAAGAAAGAAAAACAAGAAAATGAGATATTGGGGAGATATGTCTTCTGAGCTACTTTTTTCATGAGATAGGAAAGTAAAACCCAGAGATTCAGCTACACTGGTGCTTTGCCTCTGACAAAGGCCGATATCATAGGCAAAGCCAAAGCAGCATCAGATTTTTCCTGCCTTATTCTCCCTACTTTCAATGTATTCAGAAGAGAGAGACATCATATCCAGCTACAGCTGTTGTTTATTACTGTACCTTCAACTGAGCAGTGGGAAATTGCCTACAACATCAAAAGCTGCTCACAAAACTGGTTTTTCCAACTCTGATCTCCTGTTTATGAGCCACGGCAAAATAGCTTGAGCTTTCTTTCTACAGTTTCCATCCTTACCAATCTGCTTATCCACACTCTTTGTACCAAACCAACTGCTGATCATCTCCTTTGCTGTTCCTTGCCTTGCTGTCTTTCAGGTAACCCCCACCCCATCTAAAAATGTCCCTGAACTAAGCATCTTGTATCAATTGCTGGATACAAATGGGCTTTTTTTTCCAAGCAGAGTCCATGCTGTTCTTTGTGCTCTTGTCTTTCCAGGGAATAAGTTTACAGAGCAGACAGGATTGTCTCTTATTTTTTTCTTAGGTGTTGGCATAATCAAATTGTGCCTTTTGGTGTTTCCACAGTAATAGGAAAAGTTTTGCAGAAGAGACAAAAAAATATCTTCAGGATATAATTCAATCTCAACTGCCCCAAAATAAAAGACATAGTACAGCTATTGTGGAAGTAAGTTGGAGCAAATTTGACAAATGCAACCTAAATTATAAATTTGTCCCATAATAGGGGAGGGGAAAAAAACAGAAAAAACCAAACAAATCCCAACCCCCTTTTATCCACACCTCCTGCCCCTCTTTAACCCCCCCTACCCCCGCCAATTTCTTAGTTCACGTAAGACAACACAATACCTTGTTAAATAAATGACACAATGGGTATTGGAGATCCTATTACCAGCATTTTAGACTGGGCACTAGTCACTGGAGAAGCAATGAGGAAGGCAGTGCGTATTCACAGAGTCATAGAATGGCTCAGGTTGGAAGGGACCTTAAAGGTCATCTTGTTCCAATTGCCCTGGCAGGGACAGGGGCACATTTCACTAAACCAGGTTGCTCAGAGCTCCATCCAGTTTGGTCTTCAACACTTCCAGGGATGGGGCATGTGCTCTGGGCAACCTGTTCCAGTGACTCACCACCCTCTCATAGTAAAGAATTTCTTCCTGATATCTAACTAAACATGCCCTCTTTCAGTTTGAAGCCATTCTCCCTTGTCCTATTACTCTATGCCCTTGTGAAAAGTCCCTCTGCAGCCTTCTTGTAGGTGCCCTTTAGGTACTGGAAGGCTGCAATAAGGTCACCATGAAGCCTTCTCTTCTCCAGGCTGAACAATCCCAGTTCTCTCAGCCTTTCCTCATAGGAGGGGTGCTCCATCTCTCTAATCAGCTTGGTGGCCTCCTCTGGACTCACTGCATCAGGTCAGTGTTCTTCCCTTGCTGGGGACCCCAGAACTGGCTGCAGCACTCCAGGTGGAGTCACATGAGAGAAGAGGGGCTTCCATCCAGCTAAAGCAAATGGTGGGCATTAGCATCTCGTAGTCACCTCAGTTTGGGGCTTGTGCTTTCTTGTTCCTATTTGGCTTTTCTCTTTGATCAGCTTTTACACTAAAAGCAGTAGTGTGAGCATCTTTGTTCAGAAAAATGACCCCTAGACTTTGTGCTTTACTGGTTTAGTCTTTTTACTTTTCTGTGTTTGGCATGTGCATAGATAATGTATGGTTCAGTTAAGTTAAGTTAAGAGGTGTGTGTTTCCAGCAGATCCTTGGTGACTGAGCAGACATTTTTATTCCTTTCCTCACCAACTTAAAGGTATGTAAAAACACATCTAAACTTCAGCTAGTACTTACCACTTTGTAAAGATGCTGTTAAAATGGAAATATCTCCAGCAAGAAGAGGGGAAGGCAGTTGGGATGGTGATGGTTTCTAGTGGTTGTTGCCTGTGTTTTGAAAAGCAGCCAATGAGAAGCTGAAGAACAAATTGTGGTAAGGCATCAAAAGAACACCAAGTGAAGCTGTTAATGAATAACCTGAGAAGTAAATTATGGAAAGGAAAAAAATGTGTGGAAATGGAACAGGAGACTTGGTCATTTTTTGATGTAAAAGGTGTTGACATAGCAGGTCATTGAATATTTATCTTCCTTCTTGGGGTGTGTGCAGTATGAGTCACTGAGTTACTTCCTACCTACTGTGATAAGATTAAAACACTGGGGAAGTTTATAAAGGAAATTATAGGCAATATACAGAGAATGACCTTTATCTAGAATGCTTTTCTCATCTCATGGAAGTGTAGCTCCTTACCAGTAGGGAAAAAGTAACATCCTACCCAGAGAAATAGGAACTAAGTGTAGGAAAGATTTTGTTGAGTTTTGGAGCTGACTTTTCTTTTCTCATAAGGTAAAGACCCTGTGTATACTTCCTTTCTCATTATATCAAACAAAGATCACATAGATTGGAAATTATTGTGCCTTGGAGGAAATGGGAAGATAAACTCTCAAATCTAGGATCCATTCAGCTGCTGTGCAAAGCAACTTCAGAAAGGCTTCCAAAAGAAATTTTTTAAAAATTATGATTTTAAAATTTTTTTTATCAGGGTGATTTTATTTTTGTATTGAATTGCCTTAAATTGTTTCACGTACAATCTTGTAATCCTGGATTACAGTGAAATAGACCACCATAATATTGATATGTCTAGATGTGCTTTTTTTTTCTCCTTCTGGTTTGAGCAGCTATTATTATTGTGGCTTGCCAGAAGAAGCCTAAATTAGGAAAAATGTTTGACAGTCATGGTTATTTATATGAACACAGCACTGATAGGCAACAGTATGAGTGGACTGTGTAATTTTGTTTTCTTTTTGTTCCCATCCATGCAGATCCAGCTATTCTGCTTTGATCAAATGCTGTTTGTTCAGATAATGATTTAACATAAAAACGTTGGAAGCCCTTGATGTTTATTTATTTCAAAAAAATAGAGCTTGTTTCCAGTCTGTCTTCCTCCCCAACTGGCGTTTTATCACCTATCACCTGTGTAAATGTCACGGTATAAAAGTGGAAAAGTACTGTGAGAGAAGATTGTGGTAGATGCCTGGACCTTTGCAGGCAAGACTTCTGGGAGAAGTGGGACATACAGTCCTTGGGCTGGGTATTGTGGTATAGCTGACTTCTGACTGCTGAGATTTAGTTGGCTGGGTCATCTGAGCACTTTCTGGTAACTAAATCCACATTTTACAGTCTCCTTAGTAGCATTGCCTATCTGTTTTACCCTTTCTCAAATGGAGAAGTAGGAGGGAATTTGCCCCAGGAAAGAGAAGATGCTGGTGGAGAGGAAGGGCATACATGCTCAAAGCATCTGAGACACGTGCTCTCACCACCTAAAATCTCTTCATCTTGTCATTGAGTGACTCCTAATGTTGGAATGGACAAGAAGAGAATGGAAAAAAGTGGGAAATTTGGAGCTTGTATGGTGGAGAAGCAAACTGAGACTTTTGTAGGTAGCTCTTTCAGCAGACTAGGTAAAACATAAGGATTGCACTAAAAAAAGCAATCACCAAGAGGTGTGTGGTTAACTTTGCCAATATAAAAAGAGTTGAAAAGAAATTTCTAGATATATCAGGCTGGAATTTTTAAAGTGCACGTAAAAGAAAACTGGTATTCCAGTAGAAACTAAAATAATTGCCTCTGTATTTCATTTCTGTCATGCTTCAAAGCTGCAAAGTGGTAAGAAATTACAGCATTAATATTCCCACTAAAGCTGAACGAAAGCTGACTCTGTTTCTAAGGAGAGATATCCACTACAGTAATACTGTTGTAAAGTAAGCAGCTGGAATTACATTTGTAGAATTTATAGTCCAAATTCAAGTAAATTTCAAATCCTTTCAGTGTTCCATTTCTATGTTCATATTTTAGTATCTCTGATGCTGGTGTTATTTTTATTTTATGGGCTTAAGGGAATGCCTGCACTAGTTGGAATGCTTTCAGGGAACAAAGTTTTATTTTTAGATCGAGTGAATCTGACCTAGATAAAATCTGGACTTTAACTTGGCGATTACGTAGTTTCAAGCAATGAATAGCACATCTGAGGAGAGAGATGAGTTGAGTTTTTTATTTCACTTGTTATTTGGTATGCAGGGATATGTCAGTATATGCAGTGTATCTCGCTTATATTATCGTATTAGTTTGTGGAAAATTGCAATATACAGAAAGCATTGAAATAGGCAAAATATTAGTGTTTCGTGCTTAACAAAAGCATAACTCATTGCACGCTGTTGTAAGTAACTCAGCAAGATTTTATTAGTGGAAGAAAAGGAAGCACAGGCTTGTACCCTTCATGGGAAGGAGTGTGGCATTTCAGCCATTCTGGATGGCATTTAGCACTAACACTGGTTGCTCCTGGGAGGCACATCTGTTATGTGGTTCCATTGCACTTTTCCCAGTAATTCTGCTTTTCAGCAGACTGTCTGAAAGTGGTAAGGCGATAAAAAAAGTCTGTCTAATTCTCAACCTTGTAGCTGAATTATTTTGAAACTTGCCTTATTAATGGAACTCTTGGGATGTGACAAGTGATGTCTACTGGGAGAAAGCGGTGACGTTCTCCTCCACATAGTTTGTTCGCTCATGTTTGAGGGTCAGTGTAGGGGTGAATGGTCATGAGTTACAGTGAGCAAAGTGCACAAATGGTTCAGTGAAATGTTGCTAGCTGATGTGCTCTACTGCTTTGAGGTCTTCTATCAGAGAAAACTCTAGACTTAAATATTACTGTATTGTTTTAAATTTCTGTTTCCAAACTAAAGGAATGTCAATAGAATTAATAATGTTTCTTCCTGCTGAAATATTATTTAGAAGAAACAGTGATCTTTTACACTAGTTTCCTGGCTTTAAAATTTGGATTTTCAGGAATTAATGAACCATTTTCGTTCTTACAGTTGTATATTTTTTTAATGGTACGACGTGTGGTATCAACATTCCAATTTCTTAATATAGAGTAAGTACGGAGAACATGGCATATCGCTCAGATCAATGCTTCAAAAAGATGAACTTTATTTTTGTGAAAGAAAAAGAACTATTATCAAGATTTACTCTTCATATATATATATATCTAAAATGTAAAGTCCCCTTGGCTATTAGGCCTTCTATGTGGTGAGATACATTTCTTTTAGTTAATTAATATGCTTGAAGTAATGCTTTATGCTGTGTACGCATAGAAGAATTTCTTTTTTTTTTTAATATTAGGAAATTGAGCAATAAAACTTGTTTTTCCCATTTCCCTACAGAACTTGTTTAAACCTCACAAGAAGGTAAAATAACTGCATGCAATGGGCATTAATTTATTTTTAAAAAGTAATGGCAGCCAAGGAAACCTGGGTAGAGTCTGTAAGGCAAGAGCTCATTATCTCATTTTGAGGAGGAGACAATTAAATTTAGAAATGCATCTAGCAAGGTTAAAAAAGCTTTCATGAGATCTGACGAGACTGGTCAGCAGCTTTCTCAGTGTTAGCACTGTAATTGAGTGATAGGACCTTATCTTCTAGACACGAATACAGATACATACCTGGTGTAGTATCCTGCTATACTGAAAATCTGTATTATCTCCAGTGCAGACCCTCACGTTTAGAGCAGCATGAATACCTTTGTTTTTAGCCCCCATACACCAGAAGAAATTCTTCCAGCTGTTGGAAGGGATCTTGGAGTGATTTTGTAGCTGCAGTCCAATCAGATAATGCTGCTCTCTAAGGGGTACAATGAACATTCACAGGAGAAAGTATTGATATCACAGCTTACCCCAGAGGTGACTGCATTTCAATTTGATAAATGGTTTATTATCATCATCATCTTATCTGTCAGGCTCTGAGTGTATTTTGGAGACTTTGGGAAGAATAAATCTCTTTAAACATTGCTCATTGCCGTTTACAGCAGTGTTCCAAATGGCATATGCTCTATTAGACATAGCCAAAAAAGGCTAATTATTTTATTTTGTCGTGGGGGGAAAATCAAAACTTTTAAAAAATTGTTTTGTCTTCTTGTGCTTGATGTAATGTGATGATTCCAGAACAGCAATATGGCATTCTTGCAACAATGCCTCATCTTTTCTAACCCAAGGTGCCTGCATCAGCTTCCATTGTCCTCAGAGCAGATTAGTGAACTTGCATCACCCTGAAATGACTGTAACAGCTCAGCCAGCCTCAGAGTTTAGTTGTTGAGAAAATTTGATAAGCATTCAGATTGAACATTAAATAAATGTTTTGTTCTTCTGTCACTTACATACTGCCGAGTTAACTGCCGTTTTAATACGTAGAGTACTTCAAATACAACCAAGGCTGTGCAAAATTATCAAGTCCTTAGAGATTATGTGAAAATGATGCCCAGGAAATGTTTAGCCTTGAAAAGTGGTAAATTGACTTTTGAATATAGCATAATGCTTTCTTATAAACTAATTAGTCTTCCTTTTTTTTTTTTTGTCTCCAAGCATGTACACACACAAATATGTAAATCTAAACTTTTTTTTTTCTTTTTTTTTTTGTCTGTTGCTATTATTTGGCATCTATACTGACCAAAAAGGATTTTCAGGAGGTATAATGACTAGCAACATACTTTCATCTTTCCAGTGAATTATGCTGCCTAAGCATCTATAAGAAATAAGATGCTGTGGCACTTGCTTTACTGAAACTGTTGGTTGAACTAAGTTAATTTAAAAATGAGGCTTTAAACTGTATAAGCAAAACATATTCAGCATTTCAAGGCCAGATGTCTTCTGAAGTTTTTCCAAAATGTACATCCTCTAATGTAGCTAATTTTGGAAATTTTGCCTAAAATTGAAGCAGAAGCTTAAGCCTGTGCTACATAGTAGTCATTCATCAGCTTATGTTTCATCAGTTTGTGATTCAGTTTTGAACTGTTCTAAATGTAGTTTGTGCCAGTGTTGGTACCTCTGACTTTGCTTTAGACAGTTTGAGGAAAATGGCTGTCTACACTTAAGGACAAGTACAGCTGACACAGTAATGCTCAGTCCTTGTTCCCTGGTAAACCTGGAAAGGCAGGACTGGAGGGAGATGCACAGAAACTTGCTGCTCTTTCACATGTCTGGATTTTCTGCTGTAGGAAACTAAAGTACACATTCATCTCTTATCCTGGCATGCACCTAGCCTGTGGTCAGGGTGTGTGCTCAAGCCCTGGGGCTGAGATGTAGCTGGTAAAACTCCAGGCTCTAAAATATTGATCTTTTACAAGATCAGCCAAATTGCTTGACAATACTTTAAAGTAATACTTGAGTCTCACGTCTGAATATTTCTGTCACCCAAAAAAATTAAATGAAGCCTTCAAATACATATCAGATACTTTAGAAGACACTAAAAAAGGTAATATTCTTTTTTATTTGAACAACAAGACCTCAGTGTCTCACAAGAGGCTCTAATATTAGCCATTTCCTTACAGTTGGGTCAAATGAAAAAAAAGTCTGTATGTCATGTTCTTTCTCTTGAAACTAATTTTTTCACTTCTTGCTTTCCTGGTGCCCTTGTCTAAGCTGTTAAATTGTTGTTTTAATGAGGTGATTCTAGCTCACTTAATATCCAGCTTACCTAGAATTTGGCAGATATGTCAGAAACTTCCATACATCGTCTCTTCCTCAAATTTCTCAAGAATTCAGGTCAGTTTCCTTCTCTTGAATAGGGTTGAAAATAAACTATTGAAAATGATGACAATTCGTTTATCACAAACTTTCCCCATTTTTTTCTGAGCTTTACAGGGGCTTTTGCTTGATATTTGGCAATGACTCAATCTTGCCATGCAACACTAACCTCCTCTTAAAAAGTAAAATAATTTCCTTACCTATGCAGCATGGTATTGTTAGAGCACAACGAAAAGTATCTGGAATTAAGGCCTTTCTCATATGTAGTAACAAACTGCTTGGCAGGTAGAAGAGCTGTTGTGAATTCTACAGATGTATAAAGCCTCTGTCTGGAAGAGGCTGGTTTTTTTTGTTTTTTAGAATCTATCTATTGTATCATATTTTACACTGACTAAGGCAAGAGCCTAAGCATTGAAGTAGCAGTGATCACATTCACATAAAGACAGACGATGACAGAAAGCAACGGCGATGAAAAAACAGCAGTGGGGTGAAAGGATGTAAAAGAAGCCTGCAAGAAGAATGCAGTAGGTACAGGGCTGCAGGTAGGCACTTCTGGACAGAACAAAGTTCACTCAGGGAAAATGACTGATATGAAAACCCCTGAGTGCTCGCAGAACCTGCTTTCACAGTTTGCAGCAACAAAGAGAAGTGTGAGTTAATGCAAATCTGTTCTGACAAACCTAATGAAAACAATTACATTTGCATATTTTAGTGTCCTGGGAATTATTTAGGAAGATTTTCAGTCTCTGGAGAATAAAGTTCATAGACACCAATTTCACAGATTGTAGCAGGACTTCTTAGTGTGCCTCAAATCAGTGAGGACATTCTGCTGAATTTCTTTAAACTCAGTCAGAAGGCCAAGTTTCAGAGCTACAGTGAGGTTTATGCTGCCTGCGGTATCATGTTCGAAATTTTGAATATTATTGAAGAAATTGGGTTATTCCCAGACTGCATTTTAGAAGTTAACATTTTTCATTATTTAACCTATGTGACTAGAGGTAAAGGAACAGAGGCATGATGACTTCAATATTAAGACTCTAGAGTGAATTTAGCTCATGGATTAACCTCCACTAGCGGTTTTAGGATAAGGTTGGCCCCATGCTCTTTTTTGAGGGTACCAGTAAATAGAGAGGCCAGAGTATTTTAAAGTCTTCAATTTCATGTCCAGAGAAGGGCAACAAAGCTTACATAGGGTCTGGAGCACAAGTGTTACGAGGAGCTGCTAAGGGAGATGGGGGTGTTTCACCTGGGGAAGAGGAGGCTCAGGGGAGACCTTATTGCTCTCTACAGCTACCTGAAAGGAGGGTGTAGCCAGGTGGAAGTTGGTCACTTCTAGGTAAGAAGGGAAAGGGCAAGAGGAAATGGGCTCAAGTTGTCCTAGAGGAGGTTTAGATTGGATGTTAGGAAAAATTTCTGCACTGAAAGGATAATCAAGTATCAGAACAGTCTGTACAGGGAACTGGCTCAGTCACACTGTGGAAGTTCAAAGAAGATGTAGATGTGGTGCTTAGGGATGTGGTTTAGTGTTGGACTTGGCAGTGTTAGGTTACTTGTTTTACTCATTGCTTAGAGATCTTTCCTCCTTAATAATTCTGTAGATTTATCAGCACAAACGGCTTGTCTGTTGGGCTTTTACTTTTTAAAAGTACATTTTCTTCTTTTGTGCCATGTGAAGAGACAATTTTTATAGAATAAATTAAAAGCACCGACACCAGTTCTTTTGCACATTTAGTTCATCACCTTCTACTCCTCACGAGATTAAGTTTGGCCCTTGACTATATCGCAGCATGAAACCCTGTGGTCTTGAAATACTGGCTAGTCGCTAGAGAGGCATAATATTACACCAAGGCGTTTCCGAGCATTTCAATGCCCTGACATATCTGAAATATCATAGGAATGTGAAGCATGATTATGATTTTTTCCTAGAAAATGTTGCATTTGAGTGTTTAGTTTACATTTTTAAACCTGTAAATAAAAGGTGAGTTATATTTGACACTATGTTACTATTGAGGAGGGTGGTGTCTTTTAAATCTTATTTTTATTTGATGGCTGTTTTGTTTATTTCCTCAGTGTTAATACCAAAGAGTGCCTTATTGTAACTTTCAAGATATGAAACTGAAAAAGAGTAATAATTCTTCTCCTGACTATTGTTGTTTCACACGCTAACATCCTAGAATATCCACAACTAGTCTAATCAAATGCTGCTTGACCTGTGAACTTAACATTTAGCCCCACACAAAGCAAGTGAAGGACAACAGATGTCAGAATTTCATACCTACTCACTCAACTTTTTTTCAAGGGACCATTTTCTGAAGACAATTTGAATTAGTATTTAGAAGAAATATCACATGGTTTCTTGTTTTATTGCTATTTTGACTGAAAAGAAATAGTAGTTTTTGTTTTGAAAACCATGAGTTGCTTTTGGCCTAAGCAAAAGAATTAGCCATTCTGTCACTGAGAGCAGTAAGTGATCACAGATCTCAGATAGGAAATACAGTGTGTGCTTAATAATCTTCTGGAAACAAGAACATATTGGAGGCTAAATGTTTGTGTAAAATAGAATATTATCTGTATACAATCCAACCCTTCTGTATACGATAAACACAGACAGCTCTGTGTGTGGGTTTAATTCTCCTCTACCCTCTGAACCCCAAAAATCTTTTTATGCACAAAGCTTTCGTGAACAAATGTATTATAAAATGATACTCTGAATAGTTAAATGGAAATTTGAAACAAAACAGATAGCAATTTAGTGAAGGACAGCTATATTTAAAACATGTTAATTTGTGAACACACCTGATTTTGGTTTTTTGGTTTCTCAGAAATCAAACTGCCTTTGAAATAATCTTGGAATGTTAATTTTTTCATCCATATATTAATATCTGGAATTTAAGAGTGGCTCTTATCAACACCACACTATCCCCCAAGGTCATGAGTCATAGCTGGAAACTGACAACCGAACCTTGGCTACCCATGGTCTTAAAGGTTTGACTGAGAGGAGGTAATATTTGAGTTTCCTGGCCATATTTCATTTGAGAAATTAAATATTTTGCAAGCTACTGATCAGAATTCTAAGTGCTCTATGTACTTTTATTTTTAGTGTATTTCCTTTGCTAGGCTAAAATACAGTTGAACCAAAAGAGTTGAACTATCCAGTAATACGATACTTAAATACAAAGAAAAGATCTGTAATTATAGTCATGGTTGTCCAACCTTAATTCCTTTTGAAGGAATCTTCCTTAATCAAGGTGACATGGGCAAGTACAGTGCTATCTGAGAAGATAATCTGAATGTAATTTGCAATAATCTGTGGCATATCTGATACTGTTTCTGTACAAGTACAGTGCTGGATTCAGGCCTGATGCTGATTCAATGGCTGCTGATGTACGTGAGTTTGCTGTTTCATATGATCCACATAAGACCAGTTCTGTAGAGTGAGCAGAAAGCTGCAATATTAATATGGGAGTTACTAAAATATCATTGTAAAGAAATAGCTGATATTTGACTCATTAAGGCTATACTTCAAAAAAACCTCCAGTCTTAAAGTGACCATTTAATCACTGTCATGTATCACTACAAGAACTGTCCATTACGTGTGTTTGAACAAATGAGCTCTAAATGAGAGTATTCCAAAGTAGTAAAAAAGATGGTATTCAGACCTCAGTTAGCTGACATGCACTTTCTTAAAAATATTGTACTATTCCTCAAACTGGTGTTCAGGCATGGCTGCAATTTTCAGCACTCTAGGCATGTTATTTTGAGTTAGCTCCTTTCTGACATCTAGAAAGAATTGTACCTGTGAGATAATGTGGTACCTGAGCTCTAGATATCACCAGGGGAATGTTAGAGACATTCTGCTGAATAGAGAAAATTACTCTCTAGAATATCTTCTCTGGAAAAGTGAAAAAGCTCAGTGGATAGAAAAAAATGAACAATCAAAAAAGGAAATAAATGTATAGTCCTGAAATAGTAATTCCTGAGCTTTGAAATACCCCGTGACATGTGCAAAAAGTAGTTTTGAAGAAAAGATTACTAAATTACAGCAATAAAGGGTAGGAGAGCCATCTAGAAAACTGTAGCCTCTTCTACCATTGACACTTCTCTTGATGCAAGAGAAAAAGGCATTTAAAAGACAAACTTCTCCATGTGGAAAAAAATGCACATGTTGATACTGTCCATGTCTTCATTGCTGCATTTCTAGGAAAAAAAATTAAATTTCTACCTCTAAACCTTGTTTCTCTAACTGTCTGTGGAGAACTTCTTGATTACCTTTCTCTTCAGGACAGAATTTTCAAGGAAGAGAGCCATCAACTTTCTCTTTTATCTGGGTTACTGAAGAATTGTCAGCCACCTTGTATCATACTCATGCAGCTCCATGCCCTTATGGGAATGCTGTGGAAAGAAGCTATATTGCCATTACACTGGTATGGTATTTTATTACTATCTTTTTCAAGGTATTTTCATCGGGACTTAATCCCAAAAACTATGTCAGCAAGAGTTGTGTGAAGACTGCTAAATCTTTGGACTTTCCTTCTCTACCTAAGAACCATGATGCTGAGTAGATAGATTGATATGCTTACATTTGTCATAGATGGTGAATCAAGATAGAAGGTAACCTCGGAAGTGAATAATTTTATAGATATTCAGTATTATTGGTATTTAATTCTTTATCACAGAGATAAGAGACTTATTAGCATTTTCTTGTTTCTGGGACAACAGGAAAAGTCTGAAGAATATAGAATTTGTGAAGCTGGTTAGGTTTTGCCTCTTTGGTCTCATGTAAGAGAGAAAGAAATGCATACCCGCTTGGAACGTGTCTCATTCTGTCTACATTGGACTGCTATCTTTCACACTAAATCACCAAAGCTGCTTGCTTTTGTGATTTCTTATAAGCTGGAACCTTGAATTATGTGCACCTGGTAGCTTCTTAGTAGATCAGTTTCTGGCAGATAAATATTTTGCCTGTCTTGGAAGAACATTTTGAACGTTTTTTGTCCCTGCTCTTTTTATTCTATTATGTTAAATTTGTTGGAAACAGCTTTTCACTTCCTGATGATTTCTTGTCTCGGAAGTCATAGCAAGACATTTGGATGAAAATGGCAGAACAAGTAAAGCTTCATTTCAATAGCTTTTTGTAATACTCTAAAAACTGGCCTGCCACCGCCTCCTGATTTGTAGTAAGATTGGTTCAGTATAACTGATTTGAAGAAGTTTTGAAAGTCTCTGAATTTTCAATGTTTCTGATGAATGTATACGTGATGTGTTTCAAACTGTAATCCAATTCCCATTGAAGCCCATGGCAACGCTGCCATCAATTCCTATGGTGCAGAAGTGGACTTACAATGAGCTATTTAGTGTTTCACTTATCTAAATTGTCACAGCTTGAAAGCCATGGTAAAAGACTGGTGGGGTTGAGGAATGACTGGAGGGCCTGTAAATGTAATCAAAGAGACCAGATTGTGTGTGAGAAGCTGTTTCATCTCAATCTCTTTCATCTATGGCAACCTGATAGAATTTGTTTAGTACGTTCTGGCATACAGAAACGATGCTGTATTTAGAATGGCTCTTCAGAACAAATGCAGACAGATGAATCGTTTTACAGTTAAACAGCTATAATTCAGCAATTTGAAGCTCTTCACATTCTGTCACAAAACTCCTGATGAGAAAGTCTTGCTTGTAAACCACATCTAACTTGGTTTTCTTATCTGTACAATTATAGAAGCGTGTATTTGTTTCTTGGAGGAGACTGAAAGTGCATGCTTCGATGTTTATGGAGTGTTGCAAAAGAAAGCAAGCTATATCTTATGATATCTGTTTTAATATATAAAAGCATTTTTCGTATATCTAATCTTAATTTGTTGTTCAGAATTGCCAAGAATTACTTAAGAATTGATCCCAAATGGTGGCCTTTTTTTATTTTTCCAGGAGTTTCTGTCAGCTTCTAAAATCCATTCTGACTAAATGCACTGAAAGGTACACTAATCCAAATGAACAAATAAATGGACATTCTTAAAAAAAAATCTGACAAAATATGGAACAAATTGTAGTAATGTTAGGTATATTTGCTAGTTCATTAAATTAAGTATGAAAGAAGTGTGATTTCATGATCTTCTTTTGAAAGACTTAGAGACTTTATGATGGAAGAGCTAATATGTGTATTGTGCGTGTTACCACAAGCTGTCAGCAAGTCATCTGCAGCAAGGTGGGAAGAGTTGCAGTGTATATGACATAGAACTGATCTTGTAATTGTCCGGTGTTTTAAGCAAAATGTAGTCTTGAGTTCACAGGTAAGCTCATATAATGTTTTCTTTGAATTTTGGCATTCTGAAAACCAGCTTGGAATGAGCACAACAGTAATAATCAAAGCTTGGCCAGATCACAGCATGTGTCTTCAACCCCAGTGAACTGAATCGTGGAGAACTTAAAAGTTGGTGCTGCTACAGATTTTTTTTTTTTTTTTTTTAAATTAATAGTAAGTGAGATGTAGATGAATGAATTATCCAGAATATTATTCAGCATCTTCTGGCTTTGCCGTATTTTCCTTTCTGTTACTGAGTCAAACGTATTGTGTGTGATTGCGTTGACTTCCTGCATTTGACATATGTTCATAATAATAGTTTTGTAAAATGATGAATAAATTATCCCCCTCCCCCTTTTTCTGTAGTTCTGAGAAATCAGCCTAAATTTCCTTCATGCTTTGTATCCTTCACTCAGACATGGTTTGGCACAGTTATTCTAGCAGCAGTTCTCAGATTACCTTTCCTCTCACTATCCTGCCCGCTGTTAATCTAAAATGTTGACTGACAAAATCAAGTTCTTAAATTAGGATTGCATAGTAAAACTCTGCTATGGAAAGGTTAAAATTCTAGGAGTGCCTGTATTTCTTAGGGGAAAAATATATTTTGGCGTTTTTGTTTGTTTTTTTTTAACATTGATGGTTTGGTTGCAAAATGAAAGGAGTACGTGGAATGATAGTCTTGAAATATAAGTCATGCATTTATGCCTGTAGTCGAGGGTACTGAACAAGGTCTCTTTACTCACCTTACCATGTAACATTGGTCCTATGAGCTAAGTTCCTCTATCCAAGCAATGAAGAGGGAGAAAAGATATTTCTCCTGAATCTTTCGACTTTCTGCCAGCCCTAATAAATGCTAATTCTAGTTTCAGTGGAGAAAACTTCTCTGAAAAATCCAGAATATACTTTTTTATTGTTCACATGTTTTTCGTATGAAGGAACACCGAATGCTTCTGGAGACCATTTTGAGTAAACTATTTGATAGGATATTGAATGATGCAGGAGATAATCTATAGCACTAACTTCAGCTTTTAACTGCTCCTGAAGCTACAGAGGGAAGTAACTGATAAGAATTAGACTTTAAAACAAATGACCAAGAAATTGTGAAATCATGGCTGTGATTCAAAATGTGAAAGTAGTTCACATTTCAGCTCTCCAGCTTTGATTGCCATACTAAGGTATTTCCTGCAGTCAGATGTCCTTCTAGCTTAGGTACAGTGGGAGTGGTTTGTTTCTGAAATATTTTCGTGGGAAACAGTTGTAGTCTTTAGAAGAAGTCACTTTTTAAAGATTGTATTGCACATGTTCATTCACAGGTTCCCAGTATGTATCAGATACAGTATGTATCAGAATCTGATAACATGCTGTATGAGAAGGGTAATATAAGAAAAATGTATTTCATCAGGTTGAAAAATTTGAATGTTATGTATGTGGTTTATTTGTGGCACTCATAAAGGATAAGCAAGAAGAAATATGGGTCTCAAATTTAGGGCAGTCAGCTGAAGGAAAATTGATGTTGACTCCTTAAAAGGATGGAATCCCTAAGGTTTGTCCTTAAGGCAATGCTTGACACATTTCTTGCCACTGGGGGAAAAAAATGCCCGAAAACAATGCCAACAAACCCCCAAAAGGGAGACTGTTGCCATCATCAGGGTGTTCTGATCTTGTATTCTTAACAGTATCAGGTGCATCTGAGCACAGAATATGACGTACAAAGTTACTGAAAAGTAGCCTTGTTTGTTTGTTTGTTTACAACTGAGTCATGCAGCAGTTCTAAGCATGGTGGGTGACATGTAGTCTGAATTTGGGTGACTGCAATGTTGTCATGGGGCAAAACCCAGGCAGTAGGATTAACCTAAATGTTTGGAAAAATTAGATGTATATGGATACTTTATTCTGGATAATGGCAAAGCAACGAACAGCTAAGTGGTTCTAGATATCTTTTTCTTTTTTTTTTTTTTTTTCCCCCCCGAAGATGTGCCCATGTTCTTAAAGTAATGTATAACAGCATTGGAAACTCACTTGAAATGTGTAACTATAAAATCCAGAAAAGCAGAATTCTACGGCAGAGGTAAAGAAGAAAATTAATTATGAAACACAGGGACCAACTCCTTCAGGATAATTATACCATTAGTAACATTGAACTGGGAAAATGCAACAGTAAAAACTTAATGAGGTAATTGATTTTTTTTTACAATGTTCACACACACATATGTATGTAAGAATATGTGTAAGTGTAGATATGAGCCCCTGAACACTTGCGTGTCTGTATATTATATATAGATATCTTTTATACCTCCTTTCTGCATGGTAAGGCTACTCAAATGATCTTCTAATATATCTGCAGAGTTATGCATGTTAGTCTGTCAGTGACTCTCATGGGCTATTTAATCTGTTTTAACAGACCAAAACAATTTGAATGTTTTTCTGAGAGAAAAATCAAGTGTTTCATAAAACCTGCATTTCCAAATGCTAATCAAAGCCGTAGTCTGTCCCAAAGGCTGTTGAAGTGAATAGAATTTTGGGGGGTTGTTTTCCCCAAATTTACTTTTGAATGTGACCTGTAGGGACTCAGTAGTGTGGCATGATATATCAGTTTGTGCAAACAAGGAGAGGGAAGGTGGAATCAGCTTGCCTCTGAGCCATGGGATTTTGACTTTCAGAAATAAAATGTAATGTTAATAACCTGGTGCAGGACAACGAGAGGCGAAAACTAAAAATCATGTGTTGTTGTGTAGAGTAAAAGTATGCTCACTGTCAATTCATAAGTTCACAAGTAAGTTGCATTTTGTGCTAACAGTTTTAAAAAACTCCAACAAACGTATCATCACTACATCTCCATGAGCAAGTTGATTCCTTATAGCAGTTTTCAGTTAAAGATACACATTCCCTAGCTGAGGCTTGCAGTGTTTGCAGTCTGACTTCCAGACACCCTACTGTTAAGAATGATACCGATGCCTTGAAGTGGCTACCTGAAAGCAGAGGCTAGACAAGATTAAGAGAATAAAAGTGGATATTGTGTGAAGGGCCTTCAAAGGTACACCCTGGGCAGTCAAAAGCCTCCGAGGGGCTCCACCCAAGGTGGATGCTGGGTCACGGGTTCTTCACACTTTTATGAGTTTGGTCTATTTGCATATCAGGGTTAATTCTCCAATTATAATTTCAGGTAATGATGTAATTACCCCGAGTTTGCTCCCCCCTTAGAGGCTTTAGTTTACGTATTTTGGGGCCTGGGACAATAAGGTGTCCTTGAGTTCAGGCCCAGAGAGGGTTTGTCATGTCTAACCAGCATGGGAGAACAGTAGCTAACAGGCTATATGAAGTTTCAGAGTTACACACTAAGCAGTATAGGATTTGAAAAATATAAAAGTTAATACCTAAGGCATCAATATGACTTCTAGATTTTGTTTAATGATTAATTCTTGAATTTACTGTATCCTTTCAATTTTAATGACACTATTACTTCCATTCAACTAAAAATAGTAATTTCAACAGACCCATTTATATAAACAGCAGCAGAGAACCTAGTCTTCCAAAAACTGTTTCCAAACATTTCTGTGTTGTGTATCTATGTATGTTTTGTATACAATACATGAGTGTTCATGTGTGTTATATTTTAAATAATGCAGTATTTTCATAGCATTAATTTTTGTATGCAGCAAAGTTTGTCCCTAGTGATCAGCCACTATGCTAACTAAAACTAGTTTTCTAGTCAAAGTGATCTCAAATTTGAAGTCAAGTTTTTCTTGAGAATATTTATGAATACCTTGGTCTCAATAACAGAGAAATATTTTCTCCGTAGTTAAGTGTTCCAAATATTTTCATTGTAGGAAGTGTTCCACATTGATTATCAGTATAGTGGAAGGAAGAAGGCAGTTTTCTGGGGATGTTTTGGTGGCTTTCTGCTGGGGATTTTTGATATTTGTTTGCAGTTGTGTGTTTTGGGTTTGGCCAACAGCCAGTCTCTGAGCAACAGTTACTTTGGAAGACAAACACCCCATTTTTACTGTTGCACATGATGATATATGGCATGAACTCTCTTTTGGCCAGTTTGAGCCAGCTGTACCAGCTGTGTTCCCTCCCAAGTGCTTGCCCATCCCCAGACTACTTGCTGGCAGGGACTGACTAAGGAACTAAGACAATTTTGAGTCATGCAAGAACTGCTTCTCAATAGCCATAACTTTAGTGTTACCCACTCTGTTTTAGCCACAAATCCAAAACATTGTACCACCAGGGCTCCTATGAAGAAAATGAACTCCGTCCTAGACAGACCCAGTGCAGCCCTCTTCTTACCCACCATGCATATGTGTAATGATCATTTCTTCTTAGCAACATTTCCTTATTAATTATTTTCCCTCAAATAGTTTTTCATATCTACCAGTATATTTTGAATGTTGTCTTTCTCTTGGAATGATTTTTTTGCTTGTAAAATTTGTTCTCAAGTAGACTGACCAGAATAATGCTCCAACTGAATGCAAGTTTCTGCTAATGGATTTTCTCCTGCATTTCTTCATAGGGTTGATAAAAGTCCGTAGGTGTTATAGTGCAGGTGTAATACAGCTCTGTTTATTTGAAAAACCTTACAAGTAATTTTTCCGTAAGTTCTTGATTTCTCTGGAGGGAAAACAATCCACTTGTACTTCAGCTTTCACACCCAAGATTTTTTTTGTCCTTTTCTTCACCTGTATCTGCTTACTATTGATATATCATACTAACTCCCAGTTGAGAAAAAACTGTATATATAAGCTTAAATTTAAGCATGTACTGAAAGTCAAAAGATATTAAAGCGTGTGTTTAGAGCTAACTCTGAACTGAACTGAGTCAGCAAGATCTTAAATAGTAGTATTGCCATGTTACTGGTCAGAGGTCACATCACTTCTTATATGTCTTTTGGCATTTTCAGTTATGAGGTTTGCTGATGCAAATAGACTTAGTATTCGTAAGATATATACTCTATAATACGTGAACAACCCTGCCTTTGGCACTTTTGCTATTCTGGATTTTCTGCTATAGTATATTTAGTGCCCTGTTATAGCAGCAACCTCAAATAAACAACACACGTCTCAAATGACATTATTTTCTTTTCTCACTTATTTAGTGTACCCTCACCCAAAAATCTCTCTGGTTTTGGTATCTGCAGGTCTTTCTATGGCACACAAAGGTGAAATAAACACTTACTAAGCAGCAGTCACTGTTGCAAAACACTCTCATGTCCTCCAATAGAGGGCTCCAAGACCTCTATCGTGCTGTAAATTCATATCTGAGATGCTGTAGGTGAGATGTGGCCCATGAAGTATTTTACATAGCATCACAGGTAAATTTCCTTTCCAGCCTCTCACATGTAGAAGACAGTGCTGTTGCAAATTTAGTTGCAGATGATTTATCAGGCTTGTTGCTCACAAGCATTCACTCTGGTGACGTGTGGGCATCACTGCAACTTCTGGAAGAAAAACGCATCACAAACTCCCTGACATAACATTTCTGATAATCACAAACAGGAGGACAATTTCTGAATCATTAAAAAGAGTTTGATGCAGAGTATTGTCTGAGGTCTTTTTCATATGGCCTGTACACCATGCTGGAATGCAAGTCTGTTTGACTGATGAGGCTGAAGTTCTCTCTTGCCATGAGTCACAGGCAGCAGGCTGGTAGTGGGGTGTGTTCAGAGCACATGTTTTTGCACATGCATAGTATGGTTTCCTTCATACACCAAAAAAAGGAACAGCAGTTTTGGCTGGGTTTTTTTTCAAATAAGTGTACTGCAAAGATGAATAAAAACCAATTACTAGTATGCTGTTCTTAAGTTCGTTCTTGTTTGAAGACTTTGCCAGCTCTGTAATTGCTCTCAGACTAATCAATTATACAAATTTTCTTTTTACAAATTAGAGCAAACTGCTTACCCTATTTACTGATTATTGTGCTTTTATGTTTTGTTAAAGCTTTTAGATTAATTAATTCTTAGAGGAACATAATTTTACAAGCAATTTTACAGTGAATGTTTTCTGGAAAACAGTCATTAATCATTGTAATGTATGACCTCAATCATATCTTGTCTCTTAACAGTACACTTTTGTATTAATCAGTAATTAACATTGCCTTTTATTATGGTGTACATATAAGAAGCTATCTTTGTTACTTGCACCTGTTGTTTGTAGAAGGCAGATAAAATACTTAGGAACTTCTCATTGTACCTTCCTCCAAAGCTGTCAAATGTCAGAAATGAATGAGGGAAACTTAAAGATAATATCTCTGATTAACTAATTGTGTGGGAGATGGTGTTTTTGACATAATGTTCCTCCTGTATCAGCACCAATACATGTGGATCATGCTATGCAGTGTATCAGCCTGCAAATCTTAGTCAGACTGCCTTTGTAGGGTGGTTTGTGAGCTTCTCCTTAGTCCTTAATGGGTTCAGCATTCAAACCAGTTTGTTCATCAGCCTGAAAGCTGATTATTTGTCTTTAGCATTACAGCTGAAAATATGGAATTGTATTGGAATTAAAGGAAATACACCTATGCATTTTGAAAACATGTGTAGATAGATAGATATGTATGTAGGACTGGATATTGTCTGTTTTTCTGGGCTTGGGAGCATCTGCTGGCAGGCTCTTCCTGACTGTATGTGACCTTGAGAAAGTCTCTTAAGAGATCTCCTCTCAGCTTCCTTAATTTTTAATTGAGAGACTGATACACCCCTGCCTTACATTATGCATGTTGCATCTTCTTTTGCAGTGTATTTTAAGACTTCTGTATTAATAGATTTAATTGGACAGGAAAAGCAGCTAACATCTTCTGTCTTCCTTTCTGACTGAAATTCTCTGAATGGTAGATAAAACCAAAACATAGTAGAATAATACAGAACAGAACTAGAAGCACAGACCACCTATTTGTTCTACGTCGCCAGAGTTGTTTTAGCCTAAAATTCACAAAAGAATCGTGCATATGTGTTCCTAGCTGCAAATCAATGGAGAATTTTTCCATAGTGTAATTTTTAAATAAAACCAAAATTTTGAGAGTATAGTTTTTCAAAAACGGTTCATGGAAAAGGTCTGTATTTCAACAAATCTAATGCACTTGCAGGAAAAAAAAAATCTAAGAAATTAATTTGAAATTAATGACATGCCTTGATTCGAAATGAATGTGTGAAATTTTGGTCACTTTGTTCTGTGAAGGCTGAGCTGCTTAAACGGTTCTAACTTGAGTGAAAGTAGTTCACATTTCAGCTCTCCAGCTTTGATTGCCATACTAAGGTATTTCCTGCAGTCAGATGTCCTTCTAGCTTAGGTACAGTGGGAGTGGTTTGTTTCTGAAATATTTTCGTGGGAAACAGTTGTAGTCTTTAGAAGAAGTCACTTTTTAAAGGTTGTATTGCACATGTTCATTCACAGGTTCCCAGATAAATAAAGTCTTGCTGGAAGAAATAAGTTTCCTTCTGATACAGCATTCAGGTGTCTCATAAAAATGGTATTAGTTGTGAATATTTTTATCCCCTCAGTGGATTTCATCTTGTATGAAACTCGGCAACCATGAACTCACACGCGTATCACTGCATAACCTTTCAAGAAGACATTATGATGTTGGACACAGGGTGTTTTGTGAAAGTGACATCAGCAAGCATGAAATACTACTACCATTATAACAAAGCAATATGGTGTCACTTCTAGAACTGGAATTTTAGGTTTTGAATGAGCTGTTTCAGTAACTAGATAAAATTCTTTAATCTATTACATAAAAGTAAACTGTTTACTATGGGTATGAACTGAGCTCTTCTGACATCTTTATTAGAGTACACTTTTACGGATACGTAATTAAACTGAGAAGACCAGTTCAGGAGTTTAAAATAACAAAAACAGCTACCATGAATTTTTGATCAAGTGACAAGCATAGCTATCTCAGGCTAGTGATCAAACTTGTTTTTAAAAAATTGGAAACATTTCCCATGATTGTTCTTCTGGTCTGGGATATAAGATGGTATCTTGAGAGCTCACAATTTTGGGATAGAAATAAGCGTACAATACTGTTGGATGCTGGTGTGAGACACAGAAAAATCTTTGCTTGTCTGAACTTCGTACTGCTGTCTTTGTATGATTGTATCATGTTGCACCTCTGAAACTGGACTTACTTTTTAATGGCTGAAAAATCTACTGTGGGTATTCATTTAGGTATGTTCTTTTAGAAAACAAACTTGTTAGCACAGAAAACAGTTTATTGAAATTAATCCAGAGGGCTTTTCCTGAACTAGGGGTTATACATGTGCCACAGTGGTACACCTCAACAACCCCTTCCTTATGTTCATTAATACATATTCAGTATTTATCAGTCTTAATTCTAAATTGTATTTTAAAGTTTACAGCATTGTAAAAATACCCATGAGATTGATGAATGTGTTTCAAGCCACAATGAATCTGAATCAAAAAGTGGAACTAGAACGATGTGTTCTTGTTTCTAGACCCACATTGTTGTTCATAATAAATGAATTCCTGTTGTATTAGACAGTTTATGTTTTCATTGCAGTAAACCGAAGTGCATGTAGTCAGAGAATAGCTCCAGAAAGCTGCAAGTATTTTTAGTTGTAGCATTTTACATCCTCTTTGCCATTGAAGATACCAGCCCATACTGGAGGAGGCAGTGAAGGGGAGTGAAAGATAAATAATTTAGTAATGAAACTGTAGGCTGAAAAACGACCTGCTGCTTTCCTCTTTTATTGCATTTTCCCTGCAACACATACTGCTTGTGAAGTTATGTGAGTGGAAACATGAAGCATGAATCCTCTCTTCTTGTCCATCAGTTTTGTCTCATAATTCTCTCGGCTTAGAGTATTCTTCCGTCTTAGATAATTTTTTCTGTTGTCAAATAGCATGGGTTGCCCTTTTGTCTCAAGCATGGCTTTGCTACCTTAGTTCTGTAATGTTCTGTTCATTCTTTTCTTCAAGATTTTTTTTTATTATTATTATTAGTTATTGCTCTGATAGTTTCTTTATTTTTGTCAAAATATGCTTACAGTTAGGTCTCTGTACCATACATCATTGGTGTTATTTTATGTAATGTAACTTCCACTAGCATAATTTGATGGGACTTCCATCATTTATGCTGTTTCATAGGTTAGGTGGGGCTGAAACCGCTATGGAGGTGGTTAAAAAAGATGTTTCCTTCAATCAGTTTAGTAAATGTAAAGAAAATATTTGGTACAATACTTATAAATGGAAATGAAATCTTTGAGAAAGCTGAAGAACAAAAAGGAGAGGATACACATATGATGCTAGAGGAGATTGCATACAGGAATGTGACTGAAACAGTCTTCCCCCAAGAGTCTCAGTAAAACAAGATCTTCACTTTTCCAATGCTGTGTGGGAATTTTCTTCCTGAAGTGCAAATACACTTAAGCTGCAAATGCTGAATACCTTGAGGCACCCAGGAGGACATACCTGTGTCCTTGGGTTCACTCCTGTGCTTCACTCCTGCTTTCCTCAGCAACTGCAGCTGTGAGCAGGTTTCAGGGTTAGGTAGGACTTTAGAAAGGCAGTTCTTAGGAAATAATTTGAAACTTCTTGATGCTCAGCATTTTTTAAAATTAGGCTAGCTGTTTGGCTGTCTAAAGGGAGATGACAGTGCCTAAATTTGGAATGTTGAAAATCCTCATCAGTTTCTTCTGATTAATGGCTTCTGTATATAATTTAAGAAGCCTTAGCATGGAAATGCCACAAAAAATTCAGTAAGGACATAGAAGCAAAAGCTTTTTCAATTAATTAGAAATGCTTTCTGAATTGGCAGAAAGCTTTCCCCTGGGGACCTCCCAAATATGCATGAACGTCTAGAATACATAGACTAAAACCTCACAACGAATCAATGAGTCTTCTCTCAGGACAGCACAAAAGAGAGTTCTCGAGGAGTTAGCTTGCTGCCAAAATAATTTGTCAACACTCTTTCCTCATGTCTTCTCATTTCATTGGTTCATTAGCTTAAGAACATAATTTCTTTTACATTTTTGTGCTATGAAAAAGGACAAAAGATGGGAAGCATTATGATAAGTTCCTCGAGGGCTCTTGTTTCAAGAATGAACTCTGATTTTCTTAATTTTCTTTTTTTCAGTTTTGGTTAGAATTTTTTTCCTTAGTCTGAATACATGTCTGCCTCCCCTGCCTACAGTGATAAAAGCTTACACGTAAGTGTTGTCCTCAACATTTATCTGGGGACTCTGCCTTGTAACTGCATTTCTTGAAATCCCAGCATTGCAGTTTACAGACTTAGCACATGATCTTTTTAAGGAACGCCCCAAAACTTTCCTTCATGCAGTTCAGGCTGAGCTGATCTGTACCTTGAAACAAAAAATGCAGACTTATCTCCTACATGTGTAGTAGGTAACATAGGGAGGATACTGGTTTAAAAAACCCCAGAGTGAACATTAAGGCTAAATCAGAAGAGTGTGTCCCTGCTGTCCTCGTGGGTACGCTCTGGCAGAGCTGCAGGTGGGGTTTCCTTGTGTTGCATGCCATATGCTGCATCTGTGAAAGGTAATGCTGGTAGACCTGTGACCTTCCATACACTGAGAGCATCAGTGTCTCAGTGTTTTTGAGGGAGCTGAGAACAGAGCAAGAACGAAAAGCAAAAGAGCAAATGGCACTCCACAGCGTATCGGCTTCCTACGCATCCCTGCACCAGTCTTTCGAAAATGTGCTGGTGTTAAACAGGCATCTAGCATGCTGTTGCTGCTTTATGTTGGGCATACATTTCTGAAGTTCTGAAAGGCCTAATGGGTACTAATTAAGGGTGAGTAACTTGAGCAACAGTAACAGTGTAGCAGTGTTTCTCCCGGGCTGAGAAAGCCAGGCAAAATGCCAAGGTAACATAGCTATGCAGGTCTGAAATTTGGGTCTTTTTGTAGGATTATACTTCGCGCTATGCTGAAATCTCTTTACAGATTAAATTATTGTGGGACTGGGTTTACCATATCCACACAGAGGAGTGAGATGACTATTAAAAAAAAAAAAAAAAAAAAAAAAAAAAAAAAAAAAAAGTAATTTTATACTGAAAGAGCATCTAATGTGTATTAAATTTATCTCATGTTTTGTAATGACATTCTGATTGTCCTTTTACAAAAATACCTCTGGTTGTAAACAGCCTATTGACAGAAGAGATTATGCAACAATCCATATTGTTTGAACTTTTAGAGATTAAGGCATCATTAAACTCCTATAAGCTCTTTACAAATGCTTTCTCGAAACAAGGTGTGGCAAACATGACAAGTTGCTCTGTTTTGTGGTTCTGCCTCTTTCTGTCTGCTGTGAGATAAGGAAAAGTACAAGTAAAGTCAACCAAGTATATAGTATGAAAGCCATTCAGTGGATTACTTAAATATTTAACTAATCTCCAGTCTGAGTTGCATCAACATTGAATATCAATAAGGACAGAGAAGTAATAACACCTGTGGAAAACTGTATAGGTCTTTCTGAGATGGCATTATCATTCATACATGCATTGTATGATTCATAATGGGGCATTTTTCACTGCTTATCTTCAGTATTTGTATTAGACTATTAGTTTTTAATTAATTTTTTACATTATGTCAAAGCAGGGAACATGTATAAGGCCATGCCTGCAAGATTAAAAGTGTGCATATTTATGATTACATCATAGTTTTTTTTTTTTCATACACTTCTAATTAGGTAAGAGAGAAAGAAAATATGCTCACAAGTACTCTTTCAAATATAGATAGAAGCTAGCAGGTCAAAAATAATTTGCCTTTTGGCTGTGAATATTATGCTTTGCATGCAATAAATATTTATAAGGGTTCTATTAAATATTTTTAGAAAGGGGTTTATACTTAAGACCAAGAAGCTCATATACATCAGCAGAGCTCATTTGACCACCAGTCTGGGAGATAATGATTGATATTATGCAAAAATGGCTATAGCTTCTCAAAGCGGCAGGGAAAATTGTTTCTCCTCCCATCTCAGTTTCTGAAGAAGCAAATGAAAAATGCAGTAGTATTTTTCTCTCTCCTTTCTTTTCATGCAAATTATAATGTTTTGGAACTGAAAAAAAAAAAAAAAGCAGCAAAGAGATATCAACTGCTTTCTGTGAAATTTAGCATTTGCTGTTTACCAAATGTATGGATCTTTTTGGAAATGCCCATCTTTTCTGTTTTGACAAGCTCTTTTTGTGCAACAATTTGTGCCAGAGATGCTTCTCAAATCAATGGGCCCTTTCAAAAACTTTTGTTCAAGAAATGTTTTAAAAAAATGCATAGGGTTGAGGAATGAATCCCTGTGCCATGAACAGACCACTATTTCTGTTGAGAAAATACAATTTTATTTCGTTAGCATTAAATTGCTAAATGGGAAAACTTAGAGATAACCTTTTAAACTGAAAATTCTCTTGGCCTATAGTATTTTCAAATAAATTTCGTATCAATTTACTTAGAGCAGGTACCTGCTAAAGTTCTTTTTCTGAACCAAACTTCCTGACAGAAGTAATTTATATAAGATAAATGTAAAATTTTGCACTTTCCCTTAGCTAAAGGATATTCTTTATTTGGACATTGTTATTTTGCCTTCCTTCATCAATGGCACACAGCTGCATGTGTCACCATGCCTGTCAAACTCTGAACTGGAAACATACTTCACTCCTGATAATGCATTTGCTACGAAGCACATCCTGAATGATGAGATATTAATTTTTCTGAAAACTGTCCAAGAAGGTATAGGAAGTTCATAATTGAAAGTTTTGGGCTGGATTGCCGTCATCATCTGACTGAAGAATGGTGTCTTGTACCTCTTCACTCATGAACTCGTGTGTGCCCTTCTGCAAAATCAATATCCTTTTGACTGAGTAAGA
>VZRR01013052.1:79718-126428 GCA_013398015.1 Oreocharis arfaki | reverse complement strand
GTGCCCGGCGGCGCCAACGGCGACGTGCAGCAAGGTGAGCGCGGGGTGCGCGGGGCTGGCGGCTCCTCCGGGACATCCCGCCGCGATCGCCTCGCCCGCCCCGGAGCGCGGGGCTTTCCCCGCCTCGCTCGGGCCCGCCCGGGAGCGCGGGGCCGCTGAGGCACCGATCCCGCGGGTCCGGCCCGCCCGGTGCCGCGGGAGGGCAGGGGCGGCCGGAGCTTGGGAAGTTGTCGGGATTAGGAGCGTGGATCGCGTCCTGCGGGTTTCCGTCGCAGGAAGGAAGGACGGGGACCTGTGTGAGCGGGCAGCAGGCTGATCAGAGGGATGGAGCAGCTCTGCTGTGAGGGAAGGCTGAGGGGGTTGGGATTGTCCAGCCTGGAGAAGAGAAGGCTTCAGGGATACATTAAAGCCCCTTCCAGTGCCTAAACGGAGTCTGTAATAAAAATGGGGACAGACTTTGTAGCAGCACCTGTTGCGGTAGGACAGGGGGGTAATGGTTTTAAACTGGAGGAGGATCGGTTTAGATTAAGTGTGAGAAAGAAGTGTTTTACCGTGGGAGTGTTAAAACACTGGAACAAGTTGCTCAGGGAGGTGGTGGAAACATTCAGTGTCAGGCTGGACCAGGCTCTGAGCAGCCTGGTCTAGTCTAAGATGTCCCTGTTCGTGGCAGGGGGGGTTGGACTAATGACCTTTAAAGGCCCTTTGCAACCCCAAATATTCTGTCATTCTCTCCTTCTGCCTGCTTTGTTTTGGCTCTCGGGGGTGACACAGCGGAGGCGAGTCGGGGAGGGGGTGGGCAGCTGCTCGGTTCTACAGCACTGGGGTAAAACGTGTCTAATTAAATTCGAATTCACTGTTGTTGCAGTATTACCTGCCCAGGTGGGAACGCTGTGTGCACTGCACCTGCTTTCCTGTGCTCTGAGGTAAAACCTTGCAGTGCTGTTTGTCAGCTGTGCCCGGGGGCTCTGCCTGTACATAGCTTGTGCCAGGGAACAGGAGTACACTGCTCCTTCCACGTGTTCTTATCAGAATCACAGCTTGGGGGTTATTTTCCTTTTATAATGTACGTTCGGGGATGGAATTGAAAAGCTTCTGGAGCTTTAGATGGGATGACTCACATGCTATGGTGTACAGACCAAAGTAGAGCCCTGGTAAGTGGTTTTGCAGGTCCTAAATGGGCTCTATGGTCAAGGAGACCTTGTTTGGTGACATCTTTGCAGTCAAGCCTTTCCTGTGTTCCCCAGTGAAGGAATTAACCTGGCTTGGTAGAGATTTTTTCATCCAGACTGTTCAGAAATTTGTCTAGGATCTGCTCTTATAAACTTCATCAGTTTTAAAAAGGCGGTGTATTAAATATAGTTTGATAATGTACTCAGTAAAGCACTCAGATGGTCTTGTGATCCACGTTTTAAAATTCCAGATTCTACATTTTGTGTTATATCATGGAGTGTCAGAGTGATTTGATTTGGAGGGGACTTTAAAGCCCATCCAGTGCCACCCCTACCATGGGAAGGGCACACCTTCCTCTATCCCAGGTTGCTCCAAGCCCCATCCAAGCTGGCCTTGGACACTTCCAGGGATCCAGGAGCAGCCACAGCTTCTCTGGGCACCCTGTGCCAGGGCCTCCCCACCCTCACAGGGCAGTGATATGCCAGTGAAATACACAGAATTTGGGAAGTAGGGTTTATTTTATTAGCAATTAGCAGGGTTATCTGGGGCCTGCTGTGTCTGTAGGATACAGGTGTGGGAACCACTGTGTATAAACTGGAATATCACTTCTTGTTGTACGCATTTTAAGAGTGCTTCTTGGTGTGCTTTGGTGTAGAAAGAGTTCATCTTTGGATTGTTGCAGTGAAAAAGTTTTAGATGATGTGAGCAAGGTGCAGGGGACTGGAGCATCTTTCTTGTGAGGAGAGACTGCGAGGCTGGGTCTGGTTAGTCTGGAGGAGGGAAGACTGAGAGGGGATCCCATCAATCTGTATGAATATTTCCAGGGTGGGTCAGAGGATGGTGTCAGACTCTTTTCAGTGGTGCCCAGGGACAGGACAAGGAGCAACAGCCGTAAATTAGAACACCAGAAGTTCCACCTCAATGAGGAAGAAATTCTTTCCATGGAGGGTGGCAGAGCACTGGAACAGCTGCCCAGAGGAGGTGGTGGAATCTCCCTCTCTGGACACATCCCAAACCCACCTGGACACATTCCTGAGTCTCCTGCTCCTGATCTTGCCTTGGCAGGGGGTTGGACTGGGTGATCTGCAGAGGGCCCTCCCAACCCCAGCTGTTCTGGGGCTGTGGGAGTGTCCTGGTAGGGATGTGTGATCCAGCTGTGGTGGTACCTCAGCCTGCACGAACACAGGAACTGGCAGCAGCTCAGCTGAGGATGGGCCATGGACCAGCAGATGCGTGTTTGTGGGCAGCTCTCTGTGCACCTTGAGAATGGAATCAGCTGTGTGGCACAGGAGATGGTAAGCAGTAAATCAGATAGAAAATGGACATTCTGAGCCTCCAGAGAAGCACCACAGTGCTTAGTCATGCAGGTTCCTTCCCTGTTTCGGTAGTCACAAAGAGTTACTTCCACTTCTGCTGCTTCTCAAGTCTCCTTCACCATGAGCAGGTGCTTTTTCATGAAGGAAGAATTAAAGAGAAGTGGTACCTGTAGCAGTACCTGAGGCAGGTTACACTTTCCTGCAGGCTGTCACTGCTGGATTGTGTGCCTGCTATCTTTCAGCATCTCTTCGCGTAGATAAGGGAATTACAAGTGATATTTTCCTGGTTGCTTTCTTAATTAGTTTCAGAGTTTGCTCTGTGAGAGTTGTCAGGACTTAAAATAGTAGATATGTGTATTTATTGGGTAAAAACTGGAAATTGAGTGTGAGGTTGGTGCCCACAGAGCAGTTCTTTGAGTGACAGCACCTTTCCTGTTGAAGCTCCCTCTGCCCTCCTGGAGAGGGCAGTGAGGATGCTGGAGACAGTGGTGTTGGGGCTGGATCAGCACCTCTCCTCCTGCCAGGCTCCCACTCCCTTCAGAGCCACTGCTAAAGAAGACAGAAGAATCATCTCAATTCCTGAAAGCTTGAGAAACCCTAACTAAAGCTTGAAAGAATTACCTGAAGTTGTGGTTTGCTGTATTAGAAACAAGTTCTTGGTGGGTTCATACCTGGTTTGCTGGTGAAAGAGGTTTATTTTGCTGTTGATTACATTTACATAGGGAAAAAATAGAATATTCTTGTTTTATGTGTTTAAAACATATGCATTTGTTTAACATGAAAAGTAGCGTCTCATATTCAGTTTAATGTCTTAATTGGTTATTGGAACGTGCATTTTATTTGGTGGATAGATGATTTCTTAGTGGTGTTTCAGCTGTCCAGCTGGACTCCTCCTTTCAGGTTGAATAGGTTACAAGAGAATGCCTGCATGTATTTGTATCACAGTATTCTGAAATAAAAAGCTTATTTCTAAGTTAGAGATTTCAGACTGTGACTGATACTGTAAAACAACTTTTCCTGCACCCACTGCTGCTCCTGCTTCTGGAGGAGAGGTTGTTTTGTGGTTTCACTGCCTGGATGAGATATTTACAATCTCTCTTAAGAAGATTATCTCAGCAGAGGGAGCGTGGGGCTCTCCCAGCTCCTTGGGAATGTCACAGTTATGATTAGGCCAGAAAACCAAAGGAGCCGAAAAACCTCCACAGCTGGCTGTGTGTGTAAACTGAGGAACAACACATTTACTACCCAGAGCTGGGATGGTGTCTGGTACCGTAAATTGGTTTGATATGCTGAATTCAGCTCCTATTCCCAGTGTTGTTGTGTTGTATTAATTGCACCTTCAGTTTTTTAATTTGTTTTTTTAAATTGCTGTGAGAGGGAGACAAGAAAGGTCTGATGTGTGTGAGAATGTGACATGTCCCTTACACTGAGTTTGGTGCTAGTTACTGTATTTAGAGCCTAGAAGAGTAAAAATTCCTGCTTCAGGTAAGGCTGTTTAAGCTGTGTAAGTGCAGCATCTTAAGTTTCTGTGGATGTGAGTGGACATCACCTGAACTCTCTTGATTGTTTACTTTTTTCCTGTGTTTATAAGTGAGGCTCATGAATATATGCTGGAGCTCCACATGAGTCCTGGAAAATGGTCAGTTCATATTCTGGACTTACTAAAAATCTTGCTGTGAAGCTTAAATTTCAGTCTAAATTAATAGTGTATTGTAAAATATTTCCATCTGAGAACATTAAGGCATGTGTTATTTTTATAAGAATTAGTATCTGTGGCAGCTGTAAATTTTTTTTCTTATTAAATACAGTGTATTGTCAGTTCAGTGCGTGATAATTGCGATATAATCAAGGATTGTTCAAAAAGCTGAGTTAGGAGTGGACCTTGAAAGCAGTTAATTTTTTTAATGTATTTTTATTCTGGCATTTCAATCTGATTGTGTTGCTCCCTTGACCTGTGAGGGTTTGCTTCAAGGTCTAATCACTGAAATTAGAGCGGGGGTTTGATGTATGGCTGTGTGGAAACATGCTTGGACCCTTCCAGCACTGAGAGAGATAAATATTATGCACATGGAGTAAGTGCTATTGGTGTTCTCACCCAATAAATGGGACCTGGCAGATATTCATTCCTGAGAGGGCTGATTCCCTGCCAAGTCTGAACCCAGAACGGAAGCTGGAGTTACTGGATTGCACAAGTGCTTGCAAATATTTCCTGAACTGGGAAGTTTCATTGTCGTTGTAACAATGTAAACATCTGGCAGGAATTGAATTATCTTGCCGTCACTTTTGTGGGGGGGCTCAGTCTGATACTGCCACCCAACCCAAGCCTGTGTGTGGAACCAGATGTCTCAAATGATGCTGCTTGCTCAACAGAAATTGGGTTTTGGGGGGTTGATTGTTCGGGGGATGATGCGCTAGAGATTTGGGCTTGTGCTAATTGATGTCTCACGTGTATCAGCAGAATCTGAAGCCATTCTTTGACACAGATGTGGCTGGAGAGGAGCATCACGTGGGGTGGCAGGGCCAGGTGTGCCCGGTCCCACCCCTCGCCCAGAGCCGGTCTGGTGAGAGGAGGTGAGAGGAGGTTCCTCGGGGCCCTGTCCGGGTGTGTGGTCACTGTGCCTGGATGAGCAGTGTTGGACCATCCTCCCTGGACCACGGGGAGTAGAAATTGCCTTTATTCCTGCCTGCACTGCCCATCCCTTTGCTGTGCACCCCTGGCTCTGCCCCCTGCCCCTCAGGCAGTGCTGAGGTCTCTCCCCACACCATGGATGCTCCAGCCCTGACCGCTTTGGTCACCACCACTGGGTTTGCCCCAGTTTGTGAGCCTGTCCCGTGCTGGGGAGCCCTGTAGTGGCCCAGTGTGGTGTCCTGGAGGGCTGAGCAGGAGGAGGGATGGCTGTCCTTGTCCTGCTGGTGCTGCCTGGGACACGCTGCTCTCTTGTGAAGGATGTGCTGTTGACTCCTGTTCAACTTGTTGCCCATAACACACTTCAAACATTTTATTTTCGGGTATTAAGTGAGATCAAAGTTACTTCTTTATCCTTGTGTTTTTACCGTTTCTGTACTCTTGAATGTTATGAAGCAACTAAAGAACTGCTGAAGATTTTTGTGCTGCTGATGTTAAAGGAGTTGGATCTTATGAAAATAGGAATTTTAGTATGCAGGTAGAAATGTTTAGGAACACAAGTGTTTGAGGTCAGTGTTTGAATAAACTCTGAATTTATAAATATGAACTGCTGGAAAGACTCCCTACAATGTCCCAGTGATGGAGAGGATCCATTGGGTGCTACTGAGGTGCAAAGTGATTTTTGGATCACGTACTTCATGTGCATGCTGTGCCCTCCCTTGTTCACATCCATGACCTCATCAGATCCATGGGATCCTCATTCAGATCAATAACTCTCTTAAGTATTCCATTGCTGCTTTTTGTTCTCTCTGAGGTTTCAGTGGGGTTGGGTTAGGCTGTGATGTGTTTATTTTAAGTGGACTGAAGTCAGCTTAGACTTGAAGCCAACAACTGAACGTGGAGCCCTCAGCCTGGAGCTTCTTATAAAAGTTCCTTATTTTGCTTTAGCTCCTGTTGTGGTTTTAGCCAGTAGATGAGTTTCCATGGCTCCTTTTGTGTTCCCCTTTCCTTCCAACCCACCTTCCCCTTCTCTAACCCCACAGCTGGAGCCTCCCAGGAGGCTTCTGTAAGTGTTTGTAAACAAAAACTAAGAAACCAGATCAGAGGATAGTTGTAGGTGGGTTTGGTGGGGGAACAAGTTAATTCTTATTGGCTCAGGGTGCCTTGTTGTTCTAGAGCTGGTCTCTGAAACATCTGAGGGACTTCCAGAAGGAAATGTCCAGAAGGAAATGTCCAGAAGGGTGGGTAGGGAGCAAAGAAGATTCAGAAAATTCCAGGTTTTTTCTTGTGCAAAAGCAGTGGGTATGGGTTGAACACACACTGATTCCTGAATATCAAGCTGGAGTGGGGACAGTAGTGAAAGACTTGACATGAGCTTTCCCTGGAGAGTGTCTCTTGACACTCCTTGTAGGACTTGATCCTACAAGACTGGAAATAGAGAGAATCAACCTTTTCCCTTCCATCTCTGTAGCTCTCAAGCATCCTTGAAATTTGGGAGTATTTTAGTATCGTTAGTATTGGTATATCAGCCTGGAGAGAGCAAGTCTGAGCAGGGTTTTAATATTTCTGTTATTGAAACTAGTTCAAGATGAAACCTGTTGGAAAAAATCACCCGTTTAGAGATGCATTCAGAGGAACATGGTTGCCCTTGGGAAATTCTAAACTTAAATATATAAAAGGTATTCACAGAGTTCTGAGTTACAGTTAAGAAAAATACTTGTGTTGCAGCTTTAGGTGCGAGTTGGGAGTGGTAGATTAGAAGGATCTTCCACTTAAAATCTGAAGGTTTTTGCAGTGTTCCATAGTGATTTCCTGCTGGATTATGATGCAGGGTTTTTAGCAGCCTTTCTGTTTTTAGGAAAACAAAATTAACTTTCCTCCTCAGTTTACTTCAGTTTTGTGCTTTCTGACATGCTTTGATGTCTGTGGTCTGGTTCAGTGTGCTTCATCTACCCCATAAGCAGTTAAAAGGGTTCCAGAGATGCTGCTCTCATTAGTGTTCTTAAAGTCTTTGACAAATGAGAAGGTCTGATGTGCAATGTAAGGAGCTGTGCCTGCACTGTATAACTGATGGTTCAACAAGCGTGGGAAATCTGTGTGCTGGCATCTCCCTGCTCGGACAGAACCTTCTCCTGGGGTGTTCTGTGGGCTGGCTTGTATAGAAGTGCAGGTCCTGGCCTTCCAGGTCCAGAAGCTGCCAGGAGAGCTGGAGCCTCCAGGAAGGTTCTTGTTGTGTCCTTGGTTTCACCATCATGTCCTGCCTTGCAGTGACCTGGGGCAGGAGCAGCCCTTCCCAGGGCAGGGATCATTCTTGGGATGTGGCCAGCATTCCCACTGCCATCGGTGCAGGCTCTGCTCTGTCCCAGATCCCATCCACGTGCTGGGGAGAGCTGCTCCCAGGGCAGGTTCCTGTGGTTCCTACAGATCCATTCCTGATCACATTCCTGTGTTTCTGTCGGTTCTTTGTGTTGGTGCTGAGCTCCTGAATGGCTCTGTCTGTCTCAGGAGACTCCATGGGAGTGTGTCTCAAGGAATCTGGGAATCTCCTTCCTCCCTCAATCACAGACTGGGAAGCTCTGGCAGGGAGGAATGGCTCAGGTGAGGAGATGAAGCCATCTCCCTTTGAGCAGGGTTGGCAATGCCAGGCAGGCTTTTCCTACCTGCTGGATTGGAGACTTGCAGTCCAAATTTCCAGGTAGGAAACAATTCCTGCTTCTCCCTTCAGCCAGCCTTAGGCAGTGTGAAAGGAAAAGCAAAACTCCATTTAGGCTGAGTGTTGTGTGTAGCAGCAGATGGGGGACAGGAAATGTGTATGATTGAAAATATTTTTGCTGTTCTGCAGAAGTGTGGGACCAAAAGCAGAATCTGATCTGAACTGCATCATTAATTAGGGAATAGGATGGAAGGGAAGGGAAAATTTGGTGCATGGAGCTGCATCTGTTGAGTGCTGTGGAAGAGGGGCAATGAATAATGAATATTTGTGCTCATGGTTGTTCCAGGTCTTACACACTTAAGGTGTGTGAAAGCAAAAACTGGAAAAATGGGTAATGTGGGTCCTCTAAAGTACAACAAAAGAAGCTTGAAAGCCCACTCCTGTTATCTGCAGCTCTTGTGAAATACTTCTTCATGGAAGTACTGATATCCACAGGAGCATCTGTGGGTGGCTGGTGAAGTCTGTAGGGTGCTTAATTGTTCTTTTTCCAGGACCTGAAGCATAACTGTGTTCTTGTAGCTAGTGCTGAGGGCAGGATTTGGGTGACAGTGTTCTGTAAGGCAGAAAGGAACTGCTGTACCAAGTGTTTCAGACCCTCAGTGCAGGGTTTCACGTGGTGTGGTCAGAACTTCCTGAAAGAAACTTCCCTTTTCTCAGCTCTCTGCTTCAGGGCTGCTCTTGACCTCTGCAGCACCGATTTATGGCTGCAAAATAATATGAAGCCATCTCTGAGGACATAGGAAGTCTTGATGGTAATAATTAGGATTGAGGGAGATCATAAACCAGTCTGACCCTCTTAATTTGTATGAATGTGTCTTGTTCTAATGCAACTGTGATTTAAAAAATACGATTGATCTTTAAACAAGAGTTTTTACTGTGTGCTAGTGCTCGTTGGAAAGCAGAGTTACAGTGGGAATGTTTGTACCAGGACTAATGTGTTTGATTTGTTTGATGCAGAAAAACAATGTAGTAACTTCTGCTGGAGTATAAATAGGATGATACTTTTATATTTACTTTTGTTTTCTTATATAAGATTTTTTTTTTATTGAGACTGACAGTGAAACGTTGTTTTTCTCAGAGGTTATATGAACATTTGAACCTTAATTTGTCCTGGAATACATTCTCACTAAATTTTTGCAATAAACTTTGTTAGCTTACAAATTATCTCAAGCTTTGCCAGGTAAGGATTCCTTTTTTTCCATGTAAATGCTATTTCAGTGTGATTTTCTCTACTTTTCCCTCCTGCCTCACAGAATTAGCCACATCTGTATCTTTTCAGTACATTTGGTTTCTAGTACAAATGGTGCTTCAGTATTTTGTTTTATATTAGATTAAAAGACCAGGATATGAGATGGTTAGTAGCTCATATATTACTGGAAAGCTCCTGTTGGAAATAAAGGGTGTGGAGAAGTGAAAAAGGAGTGTAATGTGCTAAATGAGAATTGCAGGGCCTTGTCTTTGGGTTGTGATCTCTTGAGGTGTGTGCAGAGCACTGGGGGTGCTTTGTGTGCAGGTTTTATTTGAATGTGGAGGGGCAAAAATTGGGTGTTGGACTGTGAGAGCAGGACCTGGGACTGCCCATTCCCTGTGTCAGTCCCAGGGGCAGTGGATGAGGTGGAATTACCCCTGGCCAGAATCCAGCCCGTGGGCTGTCACTTGGATCAAAAAACTTGATTTTTATTCAAGCTTTCATTGGTTTGGCTACTTTAAAACCAACCCAAAAGTTGCCTTAGAGGAAGGGGTTTGCATCTGTAGAATTTGACTCGCTGTTGCCTGGAGATTATAGATCCTGAGCTTCTTCTGTTTTGTTGTTTTCTTGGAATATTTTGTGTGTTTGACCCAAGACCACTAAAAATCGATTTTAGGTTTTGTTAGGTTTGGATGGAGCAGTTTTAATGGTAAATATCTGAAATGTTTGTTCTGTAAGTATATACACATTAGCTGCTGGATGGCTTTCAGCTGGTATTCCCTAAAGAATTTTGTCTCTCTGTAAGAAAACCTCAAATTTCTGCATATGGGGAAGGTTTCATTGTGTGTGTGAAAGCTCTTGTATGTGTAGCTGCTGCAGGTCTGGTAATTTTTCACATCCTGCTCTTGAGATGTGTTTGGTTTGCTGAGACATGGACTTTTTAGTTGGATTATTGTTGCTCTGCAGTGAATCTCCTGTGTTCTGAAGCCATCATTAATTTTAGCACTTGAACAAATTAATGCTACTCCACTATTAATGTAATTAATCTCCCTGAAATAAGTCCTACTGTCCTAATTGAATATCCACGAAGGAGCTGAGCATGATTTAATTACACTTCTCAAAGTTGTTTCAGTGTATAAAAATACCCAATGGCTTGGAAAGCTTCTTGAAGATTATATTCTCAATAAATTGTATAGGAATTTGATTTAAGATCAAATAACACTTCTGTGAAGTCTGAGCCACTACCTAAGTTATAAATAGGTTTTCAAACCTTTATGGGATTTGTTCATAGACATCTTTAAATGTCAGCTTGGTTCATGTAGTAACTTCTTTGCAGCTCTGCTGAGGGTTTAAAACTAATTTAGTGGTTACAAAGGATAACAAAGCAGGATGCTGGTATTTTATTGCTTCATCTGCCTCCCCGACCTCATGGAAATAGGTTATATTAGAAATTTTCCTGTGTTGTAGCTGGGAGAACACTGGGACACACCACTGCCGTGGCATTTTCAGGAACATCACTGAAGTCACCCCAGCTATCTGGGCACACCCCTCTTAATGCTTGTCTTGAGACAGGCTGGACCACAGGCTGTTCTAGAAAATAATTAACGAGTGTCTTGAGTTTCGTAATCTAAAATGAGCAGGTCAAAAAATTAGATATTTGCTTAGGGGCAACAAACGCCTTGGCTAAAAATACATACTGTTTGGTGAAGAAATAAGTGGGAAAAACTGAGTATGATGTAGAAATTACCACAGCTAGGTGAGGGATCCTTTTCTGTAGAGGCTTGTGGGGCTTTTTTGGGTTTAGTTGAGGGAGTGAATTTTGGGGTGAAACCTGTTCTACGCCCATAGTGGCTGGTTTTTAATGGTAATGTCGCCTGTGGAATCTTTTACCCGGGTGAAACGAGGAGTGTGTTCTGTGTTCTGTGCTTCTGGACACGTTGATTTGTGAGTTTTGTTGCCCTAAAAGCGTGTGGGATGCTGTGTTTTGCAGTGGGGGTGATCCGGTGCCCGATCTGCCGCCAGGAGTGCCGCCAGATCGACCTGGTGGACAACTACTTTGTGAAGGACACCTCGGAGGCACCCAGCAGCTCTGATGAGAAGTCAGAACAGGTAGGGGCCATCCTGCCTGCCCCAGCCTCTGCTCTCTGGGGCTGTCAGTGCTCCCCAGGATGATTCTGCTGCCGTTTTCCCAACCCATCTCTGATTTCTTGGCCTGTCAGTGCTCCCCAGGACAATTCTGGTGCCTTTTCCCCACCCCTCCTCTGATTTCTGGCCCTGTCATTGCTCCCCAGGATGATGTTGGTGGCTTTTCCCCAACCCTCTCTGTTCCCCAGCCCTGTCAGTGCTCCCACAGGACGATGCTGGTGCCTTTTCCCCAACCCATCTCTGCTCTCTGGGCCTCTCAGTGCTCCCCAGGATGATGCTGGTGCCTTTCCCCCTGCAGGTGTGTACCAGCTGCGAGGACAATGCCAGTGCCGTGGGTTTCTGTGTGGAGTGTGGGGAGTGGCTGTGTAAGACCTGCATAGAAGCTCACCAGCGAGTGAAGTTTACTAAAGATCACATGATCAGGAAAAAAGAGGACGTGTCATCTGGTAAGTGTTGGGTATCACTTTGTCCTGCCTCTTCTAAGAGCCTTTTCTCTTTATGTGTTAAAAGAGAGGGGGAGGATGGTGGGGGTAACAACCAGCTGTGTGTTTTTCCCCCCAGTATTTGGAAAAAGTTCAGTAAAATGTTACCTGTGCAAAATTAGTAGCTGTAAAAATAGAGGGAAAAGTACATTTAAAACATTTATACTTGGTGCAATGTCCAATGCCTTTGGAAAGGATTTAGATCCGTTCTTAATCTTTCAATTTAGTAGAACGAGTAACTAAAAGGGGGGGGTTGGAATCTGGAGAGCAGTGGCATATTGATAATCTTATCCCTTGTCCAAGGAAATTAAATGAGACATTTTGCTGTATTTTGTTATGAGGAGCAATTATAGTTCTCCCTGTAGAAAAGCATGTACATACAAGTTTATAGTTACCTTAAATATATGATGTTACTTTGTACTGATATTGCTGAGTAAATGTAGAATTTGAATCTATTCTAGGTTTGATCTCTCAGCAAAATTTAACATGTGAAGTGTGTGTAGGATTTGTTTAAATGTGCAGCCTTATTAGAAGTAAATTCTTAAACTGTTGTTTGATCATGTTATCGTTTGTAGCCTGTTGAGCTAATGTGGAAAATCATCTCAGAACAGGTCTGGGGTATCTGGATTTTAGCTTAGAAAATTTTATTTGTAAGTGAGTTAAAAGTTCTGATTCAAAGACCTGTAGGTTCTCCACAATCTGGATGTATCTGAAGAATGATCTTATTGAGGAAGAGAGATCTCTACACTTTTCTCTCTCTCTCTCCATTTACAATGAATTAAGATCTTCATCATTGTTTTGTTGTATCCTTTCAAAGGAACAAACGCTACTTTTCTTTCTGAAAACTGTTTAATAGTTAAAACGTTTGCTGTTGAGCTTAGTTCTTTTAGACAAGGATCTCATTTCATTTGTTCTATCATTAAACCTCATTTTGGAGAGGTTTCTCTTTATCTCTTAATGAGTATTTTTAATAAGAAATATTACCCATTTAAGACTAAATATATTAAGCCTCATAGATGAGAAACCCTAAATTCAATAAAATGATAGGAACCAAGAAAGAATTACTGATGTTTTTACAAGGAATGCTAAATTGTGACTCTCAATGTGATATTTCAGCTCTGCTTCCCCTTTGATACCAGCTGGGAAGGGGCTGAGAAATGACTATTCCAATAAAATAAACTTTCTATCAGAAATATTATTTATTGTGATTGGGGGGGAAGGGCTGGTCATTGTTTTTTTTTTTCTTCTTAGACTCAAAGATGTGCCCTGGAGACTTTAAATTTCTCTCAGTGAGTGGCAGCTGTAGGTTCATCAGCTCTTTCCTTACAATAACTTGCATGATATAACCAGCTTCAGAAACATTGGAGAGTGAGGAAAATGTTCGTGTTTTAAACCCTGCCTGCTGTGCCTTCCAAAGGCTGCTTTCCTCTTTGCTAAGCTCAAAACATCTTCAGAACACTGTGCAGCACTTTTTTAGTAAACCCAGAACTATTTTTTGGCATTGTTTGTTATTTGCTCAAGTGGAAAATCGAAGCAGTTCAGGAGGGGTTTAAGTAACTCTTAACACAGGCAGCATTTGCTTTGCAGTTCCCACTTCAGTCATGTTTGACTAAATGAGCTGTGCAAGAGTTTGAAGGGATAACCTAGAAAACCCATGGGGTAGTAAGTAAAAAGGTTTGAGAGGTTTGACCCATCCTTCAGTGTGTCAAGGTGAAATTGTATGGAATTAAATCTTTATAAACACATAGACAGCATGCTGGTGTTTGTGTGCAGTCTTACAGGGCCTTTTGCGTGCTTGTGAGAAAAGAGGAATTCCTCCTTCTCCTTGAATGAATAAAGTGAAAACAGCTATGAACCACTGGCACTGTAGATCACAGAATCATTAAGGTTGGGAAAGACCTCTGAGATCATCTAGTCCAACCCCTGACTTGACATATTCACAGTAACTTTAGCGTGAGAACAGATCCGGAGGTGCCTTTGCAAGTCCTTGGTTGTTACTGGAAGTGAGTTGTTTTGCTCTTCAGATTGTCAAAATTTTATTTTAAAATGCACAAATGGTTTATTTTTAAAAACAGAGGCCGTGGGAGCATCTGGTCAACGTCCTGTTTTCTGCCCTGTCCACAAACAAGAGCAGTTAAAACTTTTCTGTGAAACCTGTGACAGGCTGACATGCAGAGACTGTCAGTTACTGGAACACAAAGAACACAGGTACCAGTATTCCCATGTCTTAACTCCTGTGCTGTGCTGTCTCAGAGGATGAAGTGGCATTGATGTGAACCAGTTGTGTTGGAAATACTGCTGCATTTACTCCTTGTTGGGCTGAAACCATCCCTTGCAAAGGAGAGCCTGTGTGGAGTGATGGAGACTTCATCAGTTGGTTGAGCTTTGTCAAGTCTCTTAAGATCAGATTCAAACCAACATGGGCTGAGGAGGTTTGGTGTGATTCAGGTGTTAATTTGCCTGGCAGTTCCCAGTGCTGTCACTCTGTTCAGGACTTGAATGGAAATTTCTGCAGCCCTGAACACCTGGTGCTGTAAAAGAAGCAAAAGTGATAGAGTGAGTCATGGGTGAGGTAATTTTCTGAAAGGGCATATTTGATTGTGCAACAGTCTTTAGGGGAATTTTGTAAAGGAAAGTCTCAATTTTGCCTCTTACATTAATATATTCTTCTAGTGCAGAGAGGAAAATGGTTTGGGTTTAGTTGTTTAAAAGTTGCCTCATTCCAGGTAAAAAGAAATGCTGGGTTTGTCTCTGCTAGAAAAATAGTTGGAACCCCTTTAAGACACATTCCAACTTGCTGCTCTTTAGCAGCTCTGTCATGTGGTTGTTTGAATGTCTGAACAAATATTTTTCAGTGTTACAATAGAGAATCTGGGGTTAATACATATTTATCAACCACTGCATCACTGCTTTTCCCAGCCAGGCTGCAGGTAACTCTTCTCTGTAAAGATGCAATATTGAATTTATTATTGTGTTTCTCAGAATAGTGATTCTTCTCAGACTGCTACAGCAGCCTATGGAGAACTTTAACTTTTGAAATTAGTATTATTAAAATATTAACAACCTCAAATATCCCTGCTCTGTTCTTTCATAGGCTTGATCATAAATATCCTGGATGACTCCCTTGTCACCAAGGGTGCTCTCCTGGGATGTATTCACTAACTTGTTCTAGTTGGTTCCTTTGCATCTGTTTTGTGCATGTTGCTAATGGATTAACAGATGGATCTTGTCCTGCTTACCTGTGCTCTTCCAGAAGGAGAATTCCTTGCTGTTAAGGTGGCTTTTTTTGCAGAATATTCTTTCCATATGGTTCTGTGTGCATGTGTGAATTACAGATGATTAAGGCACTGCTTTGTCTGCCTGAAGTACAGCTGAGATTTTGTGGAGAGTCAGGCCAAGTGGAAAAAGAATTGATTTTAATCCTCTGTTTTCTTCTTACCTGAAATCCTGATAGTTTACACCCAAGGAGGGTGATTCACCATTTCAGTAGCACCATGGTCCGGTGTTCAGAGTTTCAGTCATAGAATTCCAGAATGATTTGAGGTTGGAAGGGACCTTAAAGATCATCCAGTTCCACCCCCTGCCCTGGGCAGGCATGGCTGGGGATTCTGTAGAAAGCTGACAGTTCTTTTAGCAGCCTCATGCTGTGTGGTTCCTCTAATTTGGGCTGTTTTCAGTCCACACACCTGGGAAGCTGGAAGTACAATATTGAAAAAAGAAAAGTATTTGGGCTGTAGCAAGAGCTACAGCAAAATTTTAGCAGTACAAGCTGAATGTAAATTTTTCATTTCCCCTTCATGTGGAAATATGACTTTGAACTTAAAGAAAATAATTTCAGAAAATCGGCAGCTCCCAGACATTTCAAATTTTGTTGTCTTTGGGCTTTAGGAATGCTACTTTTTTTGTATTACAGTATCTAAAACCTCCTGCTACTGTCTGTCTGCAAGAACTTCAGACTGTTCTTAGAAAAAACCAAATTCCAACACTGAGACTGAAGAATCTGAACTCTTGGATTTCAGGCTTATCTGTTGCTGGTACAACACTGAATTAACAGGAGCAGAGTTTTGTTGTGAATGATGTTCTTTGTCTGAGTCCCTGTTACCGTGATTGTGAGTCATTTAAATAAAAAAGCTGTGTTGCTGTAAGTCTGATGACAATCCAGACAGTCTTTTCCTCTTGGATTGTAACATTCTAGATTGTGACAGAAGACAGCATTACTGTCTTTTTCATTTTCTTTGGGAGATGGTGTAAGTTGCTTCTAATGCAGCTTCTAGGATGCTTCATTAATTGCAGGATTTTTTTGCCAATTTGAATATTGGGAAAACATTGCCAAGGTGTTCTGGGACCTTAAGTTTTCCCTGTTGTTAACAAATGATATTTCAGAAGCATGAAGTTTATTTATTGTGAGGCCAAGACTTAGCAAGTGGCTGGTAGGAATCCTGGGTTTTGAGCAGTTGATCAGATAAGATGGAAACTTGTGCAGCTGCTTAATTCAGAGGCATTTTGCTTCTGTTGATAATTCCAATATATGTTAGGAAAAGGCACCTAATCCTGTTATTTTCCCTCAGTGTTGGTACTTAGCCTCTTTTCAGATGAAGTAATGGAAGGTACCTTTGGTAGCAGCTCTTTAGTTGAAGAGCTTGGAAGGGAATGGTCTTCACTTGGAACTATCAGAGGTGGAAAAAACTTAAAGTTTTTTAATAGGAACATCTTCTTCAAATTAAACTAATGCAGTCAAATATGAACAGTATAATCTCATCTGAAAAACTGGGGAATTTGGGATAGTTTAGGGGCTTGGGTTTTGGTATCCTTTAATGTGTGTTTAAGCTATTGGTGCATTTTCCTCATCAAGCTCTGGGGTTCCTGGTTTCCCCTGGAGCTGTTCCATAGCCTGCTGTCCTGGGAAATGAGGCAGTGCATCCCTGTTTGGTTGGAATTGATGATTTCCCACAGAGGTTCAGTTTCCTGGACAGCAGCAAAGGACTTTATCAGCACCTAAACATTTTGCACATTGGTGGGAGTATGCAGAGTCAGATTTTTCTCAGTGTTTTTGTCACGTTTTTTTCAAAATTTCATGGCTTTCCACCTGAACTGGGACCCCTGAGTTCCAGCCCACTGCTCCTTGGTAATCGGTGTCTTCTCTTGCGTGTTGAAAAGGTACCAGTTCCTGGAAGAAGCTTTTCAGAACCAGAAGGGTGCAATTGAGAACCTGTTGGCCAAACTTCTTGAGAAGAAGAATTATGTAAATTTTGCAGCTGCTCAAGTTCAAAACAGGTGAGTTCCCCAAAATGATCAGCTGTTACACTGTCTTTTTGATGAATCACAGTAAGATGAGTGATGGGACTAGAATAACACAACGGAGTTAATTCTATATGTTAATTACTTTTCACAATGTTTGTTTTCCCCTACAAGACTGTGCATCTCTTGGAAGTTGTCACAAGAAACAAATATTAAAGGTTATGTCTTTTGTGGCAACTTTGAATAGAACCAAAGATGTGAGACATTTATTGCACTTTGGGGATGGGGGAGGAAAAAAAGGAATAAAAAAGGCAAGGAAACCCATCCTATGGTTTCTTCTAAGTTAACTCTAGGCGACAGAAGGGTTGAAATATTAAAATATTTTAATGTTTCATATGAAGGCTTCTGGTAACTGTGTAACAAAAACTTGGTGTGAATTTGTATAGGAAATTGTGGTTGGTTTTGGGGGTTTGATTGGGTTTTTTTTTAGGTAGCTTCACTTAAGATTTCCAAGGTTATCTGAAATTCAACATCACGTTAAATACTGAATATAGAGGCAGAGGGAGCACGTGATCTCTGCTGGCTTTTCACCCTCTGGGGTGACGTGGTTGTGCTGCAGCTCAGGGAATTCCACCGTGATTCTCGGTGGTTTTGTGAGCCTCCTGCAGCTTTTAGGTCATTTGCAAAATGACACATCAGCTGGGGGTGGAAAGTACAAGGGCAGGAGGATGTGCACTGCAGGCAGAAAGAGAAGTTGTGATGCAAATTTTTAACCCCTTGTGGTGCCATCTACATAAAAAAAAAGCAGTGACAGAGGCAAATGTGTGAAGAGGGAAGCAATGAAAATTGATGTTTTTACGTGCTGATTTTCCGTGGAAGTCTTTGAAAGGTCCCAAAACACAACACCATTGTGAAGCATAGAATTTTTACACACTTGAAGAGACAGAAACGCTGTCACTTAAGAAATAATTGAACTGAAAACTCAAGAAATGTCACAAAACATTCTCTGATAAGAATTCCAGGAATGGGTGATGCACATATGAATAACACATTGTAATAGTGGGGGGTTTTATGCCCAAGAGTTTCTGGCTTTAGTGAATTCAGTGGATTTCTGCAGCATGGGATTGAATTGTGTCAAGATCTCAGTTTTCTGCTGAGCCTAATGGTTTGTGCAGGTGAGACAATTCATTCCACTGTTTTGCTGGCGTGTAGGACACAAAATCCATCATCCTAAAAACTTCAGGGAATGGGGAGGAAAAAAAAGATATTACAGTCTTGTTGTCAGCGTGGGCAGATGGTGCAGAATTGCCACCATCCGTGATTGTGGAGCATAAAAGTGTTGAAAGAACAGCTCTGCTGGAATAATTGTTGGGTGCCAAAGCCAAGGGTGAATTCCATGGACTTAATGCAGGGTTGTTTGGGTGTTTTTTGGAGCAGGAGACCAGATTGTGCTGTCATGAAAAACCACGTGTGTCCCAGGTGCCCCAAAGGGCTTTGACCCCAGCAGTGTTCATCATCCCACAGTGAGTGTTGCTCCTGTGGCTGAATGACATCAGATCCTTGATCTAGCAGCAAAAAAGCTCTTTGGAAAAGGACAGCTTAGGTCTTTACATTGGCTCCTGGCAAAGAATTCTGCTCCAATGTGATCTTGTTAGATTAAGGCAGTGTAGGATCAAATAAACCCAGAATTTCCATGAGTTTAAGAAGCGCTGTATTTCAGATTCTGTGGACAGAGCTCAAGATGATTTGCTTGAGTCTGAAGAAGCTGAAAATGCATGAAAACTGAAAAAAAATGTCAGTGATGAAGAGGGTATAAAAATCTGACAGGCAGTAGTAGTAAAGCTCAAGAGAACAATCTAGACTAATATCAGGCAAATCATTAATGAAAATTTTGCATCTTTATTGTGTAATAATTACAGGTCTGTAATAACTTTTTTGTTACAAGGGAGGAATTAATGTGAAATTCAGGGTTGATTTCTTTTCTGGTTTCTGATATAAATTGTCTTAAAAGTTTGAAGCATCAGATATAAATTTCTCATAGTAAGAGACACGATATGGATATAAATATATAAATGTACATACAGACACACATGTGGCTGTGGCTGGTTATTTCTCTGTATAAAAGTGTGTAGACTACAAGGGCTTTCATATTATTTGAAGTTAAACAAGTTGTGAATTTGTATTTGGCAGTGAAGTGTAAAGTGACTGACAATCCATTGTTTCTGGTTCTTTTTTTTAGGATAAAAGAAGTAAACGAAACCAACAAACGAGTAGAACAGGAAATCAAAGTGGCTATATTCACCCTCATCAATGAAATCAATAAAAAGGGAAAATCTCTCCTGCAGCACCTTGAGGTACACTTAAAATAAAAAGTAATGGTGGTGTTGAGTTTCCAGTCCCCTATTGAGGACCCACGTGTTTGAAAATGGTTTGTTTGGTGTGGCTGCGGGTGTTGTAGTACTGATACTGCCTCTGAGTGGTGTGGTGGAGTTAAAGCTCTTGTTTCTCCTTCAGTTTTGAGTCTGTGCCTCGTATTCAAAATCAGGCTCGTTGTAAAGGAGTGTCTGAAAATCTCCTTTTCATGTTCTGTTTGCTGTATTTCTGTATAACATCATTCTCAGGTGTGTGTAATTTAATAATTTCCTCAAATAAGGTTCATGTAAGAACAGACAGGGCAGTCTCCTGTGTTTGTGCATGAAGGTGTAATGCTGGTATTTAAAGTTGTATAGTACAGCATAATAAAGGAGACCATGAGTTCAAGCACCCTTTCCAGACTGCACATTCTGAATAATTGCATTCTGACTTTTATTAAAATCCATGAAAATTTAACGTATTACTACCTGTTTTATCTGAAGAGAGGAAGTCCATTGTCAGAAGTTAGTTCAGTGCATATGGCCAGCTTGCCATGACATGAAAAATTTAAGATCAAATGAATCACAGTAGATTTTTCCTGATTAAGGAACAATTATTTGGCAAGGAAATCAAATATTCCTGGAAGAAAAGAGTAACTTGATCATGAGTAAAAGAAATAATTTAAAATTACATGAATTTTGGCTTTTCTTGTTTACCTAGCATTTGTTAAAATTTTCTTGAGATGTTTTCCTTTTGATCCAAAACCTGACAGCAGTTTGCATTTTCCTCCTAAATCTGAAAGCCCCATTGTAATAAACTTTCTGTTTCTTTGCAGAATGTAACAAAGGAGAGACAGATGAAGTTAATACAGCAGCAGAATGACATCACTGGTCTGTCACGACAAGTGAAGCACGTGATGAACTTCACTAATTGGGCGATCGCGAGTGGCAGCAGCACTGCCCTGCTCTACAGCAAACGGCTGGTGAGGGGCATCCTGGCACTGGGGATCATGGAATATCCTGGGCTGGAAGGGATTCACCCACAGGATCATCCAGTGCACCCCGTGCCCTGCCCAGACACCCCAACAATCCCACCCTGGGCATCCCTGGCAGCGCTGTCCAAACTCTCCTGGAGCTCTGGCAGCCTCGGGGCCGTGCCCATTCCCTGGGGAGCCTGGGCAGTGCCCAGCACCCTCTGGGGGAGGAACCTTTCCCTGATATCCAGCCTGAGCCTGCCCTGACACAGCTCCAGCTGCTCCCTTGGGTCCTGTCCCTGCTCCCAGAGGTCGGAGCTGTCCCTGTGCTGCTCCTGAGGAAGAAGCTGCAGCCCCCAGTGAGGTCTGACCTCAGGCCCCTCCTCTGCAGCTGAACAGACAAAGTGCCCTCAGCCACTCCTCGTGTGGCTGCACAGACTGGGCTGTGCAGTTCTGTCCCAATCCTGTGTCCAGAGCAGGGAAAAGTTCCAATATACCTGGAGCGAGATAAGACACAAATAAGGTCAAATGTTGGTAAACAAAAGGACACACCCAGTTCTGCCTTGTGGGTCCTACATTGCCACCATCGTGGCCCATTGTGGCACCATGTCTTCAGATTTTACAGCAGAGCCAAGCAACTGTGAAAGAATTCAGTCTTTACCATAGAGGTGTAGGAGTGTTAATGTGGAAGGAATGGGGTCAAGCTCTGTAAAGGCACCTTCGTGTTTCACTGGAGTCACTGCAGCAGTGCTGTGGTGTAACAGTGCTGCTCTGTAATCCTCAGAGTGAAGAAGTTGTACAGTATGGGATTTTCCTGGTGAATTGAGAAGTTCCCAGGCTGTGAACCAAACCTGCTGTTTCCAGTCCTTGTTGGTGTTCCACGGCCTGAACTCTCTGGGCAAATGCACACTTCTCATTTCTCATTCTTTATTTATTTGTCCCCAACAGAGTGTTTTTGTTTCCTCTCAGATAACATTCCAGCTACGGCACATTCTGAAGGCACGATGTGATCCTGTCCCAGCTGCCAACGGAGCGATCCGCTTCCATTGTGACCCCACCTTCTGGGCCAAGAACGTCGTCAATTTGGGTGAGAAAACTGTGTTTGTTTATTCTGTGACACTGGAAGAACTCTGTTCATTTAGGGGTGTTCATCCAACAGGAGTGAGGGCAGTGCAGTACATCTCTTCATGCAGGAGACCAAAACTCTCTTGATGTAACCCATCCAGTCCTGATTATCCTCCTTATCTGCTCTGTTCTTTCTGTTAGCAAAGCTTTCTCAGTGGATTTTGTTTTCCATTGGGAATGGTTCTGGGGATGGCTCTAGTCACAGAATTAGAGTGCTTTGGGTTGAAAGGGTCCTTAAAAGTCACCCCATTCCACTCCCTGCCATGAGCAGGAACAGCTTCCACTGTCCCAGGGTGCTCCAAGCCCTGTCCAGCCTGGCCTTGGACACTGCCAGGGATCCAGGGGCAGCCACAGCTTCTCTGGGCACCCTGTGCCATTTCCAGTATATTAAATATAATCACGTAGAGTTTGCAAAGTACAGGTTTTGAATGAGAGAAGAGGGGAGAGCACAGTGAGACAGAGGTACCTGGTAGCAACTGCTTGCAAACTTCTCTGTTGGATAAAAATCTCGTAGAAAGTCTGACAAAAATACCAACTTTTGTGTGTACTTGCTTCTTGCTCTGAGTCCACCATCCAGGTTGGGGTGTTCCTATCTTCAGTCAAGGGTGTTTATTCTCTGGGGAAGAGAGGAGACAGGAAACTGTCAACCTTAATAAAAAGGGACGTGCAGATTCCAACGAGTACATGTTCACAGACAAAAATCAAGATTTTGTCTTTTCCATACAGGAACAGGAGAGGAGTTGTCTAGAGAGGCACTGTGCTCCATCACATTGGAGCAAGACAGGACTTGTTTGTAGCAGTGTTTGTGTTATGTTTGTATAACCTAAGTCACTCAGTGGTGGGACACTCTGCACTGTCCCCCAAATATCTCTTCCCAGGCTTGGCTTCTTTAGACATAGGAACTTCATGCTCAGCATATTTGTTTATTGTTTTATTTCTCATCTTGTCTGTTTCTTGTGAATGCAGAGAGGTAATTTCTGTCTGTTGTGGCTTTTAGGGTGTGTAGTTCCAGTTCTTTCACTCTTCCCTCACAGATCATGTTTTTGATTTTGCAGTTAGTTCTTGTAGCCTGAGTTTCTTTTTGCTTTTCTCCTGTGTGGTTATTGAAGACTTGAAGAGGAAATCTCAAGCTTAAATTGCTCTGAGGAAGCTGCATTAAAAACATCTGAATATTCCACATAGATCAGCCTTTGGAGGATGATGAGGTCTAACTGTTGATTGGTTCTTTTGGGTTTTTTCAGGTAACCTGGTCATTGAAAATAAACCAACCCCTAGTTACACTCCCAATGTAGTGGTTGGGCAAACTCCTCCAGGAACAAACCACATCAACAAAGCTCCAGGACAAATCAATCTGGCCCAGCTTCGGCTCCAGCACATGCAGCAGCAAGTGTATGCCCAAAAACACCAGCAGCTGCAGCAGATGAGGATGGCCCAGCCATCTGCATCCGTGCCCAGGCAGAGCAGCCCCCAAGTCCTGCAGCAGCAGGTGAGTCCCTTACGTGTTCTTATTTCACCTCCTACCGTAACACTGAGATTTAAAAGTGCCCTGTCAAATCTAATCTTACAAAGCAATTTATAAACTAAAATCTTTTGAGATTTGAGATGCTTTAATGTGACAGCTATTGGCTTTGCTTGATGTTATGTTACTACTGCTGTGGAAAGAGATGGGCTTCTTTTCTCCATGTTGAAAGCACAAATTTTAAAAAACACAAACCCTTGCAGCCTCCCAGGTTGATCAGCATGCAGACCATGCAGAGGGGTAACATGAACTGTGGGGCTTTCCAAGCACATCAGATGAGAATGGCTCAGAATGCTGCTCGTATACCAGGAATCCCACGCCACAATGGACCTCAATACTCCATGATGCAACCTCACCTTCAAAGACAAGTATATCCTGTGTACACGCTTCATTTGTGCCATTGTGACAGACTTTCATTCCAGTAGATGGTACCTCCAGCTGTAAATGTGTTTATCTGTTCCCCTGTAGCTCACAGCTACACACATTTATGTGCTTCTATTCCATGTTGCATTACTGTGCTGTGACAGTTCTGCTGAACGTAAGGAAATTCAAACCTTAGGGGTGAAAATGAAATCTAATGTTTGTATTGCAGTTTAGTTCCGGGAAGCAAAACGTTTCCTTTTGCACTTTTCAGTGGCATTCAGCTGAAAAGAACATTCAGAGGTTTATTAGAGAGTAGTGAGGAGTAGTGAAGTTCAAAGTGATGTAGTTGAGGGGTTTTGATTAATCAACTGCTGAAGTGTTTTTAAATTCACACCTGAAGCATTGATGCAGAGCTCTGCATGCCATTAAGAATAAAAATCCTTGACAATGAATGCTAACGTGACTGAAATACCAAAAGTGACTTTATATTACTTGCAACAGTTACTTTTGTCTTAAAAAAAGAATTAGACAGACACGTAAACTCTAAAGCTATCTTTGGAGGAAGGAGTTGCTTTAAGAAAACACAACTATATACGAAATGATTTGGTGGAAGAAGTGCTGTCTATTTACTATCTAGCCACATAAAGTGTTTTTTCCTTTCCAAGTGAAGAAGAGTAGCAGTTGCTCTGCCCTCAGTGCTGGCAGGTGCTGGGATAGCTGTGAGCGTGTGTTTTGCCCCGCTTGGGTTGAGGTCTCTCCCCAGGGCAGTGTTGCAGCGTGAGCCGCAGTGGCCCGGTGACCCAGCCTGCTCTGTCTCTGTCTCCCCAGCACTCCAACCCCGGCCACGCCGGGCCCTTCCCGGTGGTTTCCGTGCACAACACCACCATCAACCCCACCAGCCCCACCACGGCCACCATGGCCAGCGCCAACCGCGGCCCCACCAGCCCGTCCGTGTCGGCCATCGAGCTCATCCCGTCCGTCACCAACCCGGAGAACCTGCCCTCCCTGCCAGACATCCCTCCCATCCAGGTCAGCGTGCTTCCCTTTTCTCCGGGGTTTTTCTGGTTGGGTCCCAGCACCTCTCTGAGGAATGGTGTGGTTATCTTTTAGAGTTGTAGAATTAAAATCTGCAGCCCTTCTCGTAGGCGTGCAACTCTTTTCTCCCTATAGGGCTGACCTGCTCCACCTGTTAACCTTTAGATTAATCAGTATTTAATGTGTGTCCTGTTCCTGACCTGTTCCACCTGTTAACCTTTAGGGTAATCAGTATTTAATGTGTGTCCTATAGTAAAATTGAGACTTAAAGTGCTCACTTCCTGTGTTCACTTCTTTTATTCAACAAGACCATCCTATGGGAAGATATCGGTAGAGTAATTCACAGTGATGTATTTTGAGTGGCCTGAATGGTGATTTATTCAGGGTTAAAGTTGCCTGGAGTTTCTCCCTGATGTTCCTAGAAGAAACAGGAAGCACAGAGGGGACATGTCCCATTGTCCCACAGAGAGGAGACACAAGCTGAGGTAGATTTTGAAGTCGAGCTCCTTTGGAGAGGTGAAAAGCGCGATTTAAGGCACACATGGAAGTGAAGAAAATAAAAGTAATGTGTTTTCTGCAGGAGTGTTTGGGAGGGGAGGAGGATGATGGCTTCATCCTGAGAACAGGACCTTTGTGTTGAAATGCCTGTGTAAAATACAGGAGATTTGGTCACGATACAGGAAACAAAAGTAAATTTCATCCAAGATGGTCTGCTGGAATACCAGCTGCAACTTTGCAGCTCTTACATGTTCAGGGCTTGTATGTTCAGTGTTCTCAGCAGGCTGCAGGTCATTTGCTAATGTGAGAATGGTGGGGAAGGAGGAATCCCATCTCACTGTGGGCAATCTGCAGTGCTGAGGCTTCAGAACAAAACACCAGAGGGAGTGTGAGTGGTTGTGGCTGATTGGGCTGTGGCTCTGAAGCTCATCAGACACCACGTTAGGAATTGTGAGATAGTCCAAAGCATTACCATGCAACTTCCAGGTGCACTGAAAATGCAGGATTCTGTTCAGATACTTTTTAAATACCTGTTCATGTAATAGGTGTTACAGATTTTAGTTGGATTTAGTGGATAGGGAGTGTTGGTCCTTCATGCTGCTGGCACAGTCACTAAACCCCACTTGGGATGCAGTGTGTTTCAAACAGTTTTTGCTGTTGTTTTGCAGTTCATGGCTTTAAGCAGGTACAGCAGCAGGGTCCCTGTTTCCTTGGGTTTAACAGGTACTAAAATCCGTGTGAAAAGTGAGTGGGAGATTTCCCAGCACGTTAAGGAAAAACAAGATTCTGGCTTCCCTTAATATCTTAATTATGGAGTAACTTTTGCAACCTCAGTTATCTGGTAATTCATGACTAACACCATGTCAGTGACCAGCACAATGAGCAGCTGGGAACCAGAAAGTTTGCAATGACCTTGGGTAAGTGCAGCCCAGGACCATGTTGGAAGAACTCAGATTTAGGAGCTTTTGAAAAATGTTACTTGAAGTTTCTGGTTTGAAAGCTTGATCTCTGTATGAAACTGATGAAAATATTTGCTGATGTCCTAAATCCTTGAAGAGAGAGTGAACAATTCCAGTGAAGATACTGATCACAATTTAAAGGTGTGGAACTGTTACCAAAGTTGAATTAGACCTCTCTGATTCAGATTTTTGTTTTTCCTCCTTAGCTGGAAGATGCTGGTTCCAGTAGTTTAGATAATCTGCTAAGTAGATACATCACAAGCAGCCACCTCCCCCCACAGCCTACAAGCACCATGAATCCCTCCCCAGGACCTTCAGCTCTATCTCCAGGGTCATCAGGTAAATCTGCTGGGTTTTTCTAGAGATTCCAGAAAGTGATGGGTATTTCTGGTATTTAAGTTGAAAATAATTGCCTACTATTTCCTGCCAGAAGGGAAGTGATGTTTTATTTAAAATTCGTTTTGTTCAGAAATACATTCTTCTGGAAATTTAAATTTTGCCCTCCTTCAGAAATATCTGTATAGTAACAAACTGCCAGCACATCAATGCAGTGTTCCAGATCCATGGAGAGACACTGTCAGGGTCATTCTGAGTTTAACCGATTAATGGTAGAGCTTTTCTTACGCATTAAGAACAAATTAAGTCACCAGTACCTAATTTTGAGTTACTTAAACATTGAAAATGTCTATAAGTAAGAAGATTATTTCAGTCAATAGGAAGAAATCCTTCCCTGTGAGGGTGGGGAGGCCCTGGCACAGGGTGCCCAGGGAAGCTGTGGCTGCTCCATCCCTGGCAGTGCCCAAGGCCAGGCTGGACAGGGTTGGGGGCAGCCTGGGATAGAGGAAGGTGTCCCTGCCCATGGCAGGGGGTGGCCCTGGATGATCTTTGAGGTCCCTTCCCACCCAAACCATGCTGGGACTTGATGTTCCTCTTGGTTTGCTCTACAGGACTTGTAAAATCCTGTGAATGAATGGGTGCAGCAGTGGGGCTTCCTGTGTTTCTCAAAACCTGCATGCAAACCATGCAGAGGCTGCTTTTTTGACTTTACTGGGTGGCTCTCAGCGCATAAAATTTGAGGATGTAATGGGCTGAAGGCTTTAGCACTGTTTGGATGAGGTGAGATAGTTACTGGGACTCCAAGAACTGTGTGTTGTCACTTCTTTATTTAACGTGATGTGCTGGACTTTGTTATGATCAAAAGACTGAGAGGACAGCTGACTTAGGTGACTTATTAAATGAGGATATTCCTGCAGCACTTCTGGGTTTACTCAGCAGTAGTCAGTGAATGTAAACTTGTACCAAATCAACTTCTGTGCTGCTTCTTTGCAGGTTTATCCAACTCCCACACTCCTGTGAGGCCCCCCAGCACCTCCAGCACAGGCAGCAGAGGAAGGTGAGTGTCACATTAACACTGTCAGGCTGAAAAAGATCAGACATGAAGAATTCAGAATCAGAATTGGCAGTTGGCACGTTGTGCTTTGGCATAACTGAGACCCAGGAATGGAAGAATGCTTACGTGAAGATTTATATTTTCATTTTTTTCCCTGCACTATGATTCTCCTCTGTCTTGTAAACTGGAGTTGCTGTGAATGTTCTGACACTCTTTGTCTTTCATTTGGGAAATAATTACCTGAGTTTCTTTTCTCCTGATGACTTATCCTCTTATTTATGTGCTGATGTTTTTCCAGCTGTGGCTCCTCGGGCAGAACTGCTGACAAAACTGGCATTAACTTCAAGGCTGACCAAGTGAAAGTAAAGCAAGAACCAGGCACAGAGGAAGAGATCTGCAGTTTCTCAGGAACAGTAAAGCAGGAAAAAACAGAGGATGGCAGAAGAAGTGCTTGCATGGTAGAGTTAGTTTATGCTCAGTGTGTTGTGGTTTCCCTTGCAGCATGTTTCAGAATTTGGAAAGCAAAAAAAAAGAACCAACCATTTTTACTCTGAAGTTTCATTCTAAGAAGTTTTTTCCCCTGGCAATGCTCTGCCAGGCACAGGGTGGTCTGTAATGCAAATTTTATTGTTAACTATTAAAATGAAGTGTAATACAGTGTATTTGCTGCTTTTAATTCCTAATTAATAAAAGCTGGGAGTCACCCATTGGTGGTGGACATTCCCACGTAGGTAATTGCATTCAGAAATCCTCCACTCAGTTAAAAGCTCTTAGACCAGTGTATAAATCAAATAATTTGCAAATGAGTATTTTTCAGTGTTTCCCAGCTATGCTTGATTGAACAGGATTGTGTACAAGGAGCAGGGTGGTGGAGTTGAGGATTTTTCCTAATGACACTGAAGTTGTCATTAACAGCTTTTAATGACCTATCAGTGTGTTCAACTCGTTAGATCAGAAGAAATGAGTGTGTTCTGCTAAGAAAGGACATGTGGAAAAGTAGTTTTCGATACTGGGTGCAACTCAGCTCTTCCTAATGATTTCCTGTGGTTTTTGGGGATATGAGTATGGTATCTGAATGGTGGGAGGCTTTTGAATTCCAACACAGGCAGAAAGGTGCTGGTGTAAAATGGACTGATTTTCTGTGTGCTGCTCTCATTCCAGCTCAGCAGCCCTGAGAGCAGTTTGACACCACCACTATCCACTAACTTACACCTGGAGAGTGAACTGGAGGCGTTGGGAAGCCTGGAAAACCACGTGAAGACAGAGCCAGCAGATCTGAGTGAGAGCTGCAAACAGTCTGGGCACAGCCTGGTGAACGGGAAATCGCCCGTGCGGAGCCTCATGCACCGCTCGGCTCGAGTGGGGGGAGAAGGGAACAACAAGGATGACGACCCCAACGAGGACTGGTGTGCTGTGTGCCAGAACGGGGGGGACCTGCTGTGCTGTGAGAAGTGCCCCAAGGTGTTCCACCTCACCTGCCACGTCCCCACTCTCCTCAGCTTCCCCAGGTACCAGCGGCGGCGCGGTGTGGGCTGAGGAACCCCAGCTGGTGTTTCCTCCAAAATCAGCTTCTTCTGGGTGATTCCTTGTAGTACAAAGATGTGACATTTCCAAGGCCTTGCCTAAATTGTTTGTGTGTGGCTGGTCAGTGTTTATCTGATAACAGAACCCCGTTCTGTTTATCTGTTTGTGTGAAGTCTCACAGAGTGATTCTGTTGCGTAAAATTCATTTTAAGGCAAGGTGAGAAAGGTGTTATGAAGTGTTGAAACATCATATGAGGACAGGAAAAATGGCCTTGACTGGCAGAATTATTGTGAACATTAAGGATTATTCCTTAGCTTTGGGTATCCAAGTCTTTACTGTAGCAGAATGTGAATCTGTAAGAGTGAGTAAAAACTCTTTGTAGTCATCACTGATGAGAATTTATCCCTGGATATCTGGAATAATAGTGTTTTTCTCTTTAGTGGAGAGTGGATATGTACATTCTGCAGAGACCTGAGCAAACCTGAAGTAGAATATGATTGTGACAATTCCCAGCACAGCAAGAAGGGGAAGACAGCACAAGGCCTGAGTCCTGTGGACCAAAGGGTGGGTCTCAAACCTGCAGGAATCTGCTTCCCAGGAAAAAGTGCTTCCCCACATCAGCTGCCCCCCATTGCCTGGAGATGGTTTTGCTTTGGCTGAAGCAAATTAAATGTAGTTACGGCTTTGCAAATCACCACAAAATGATTAATGAAATTCTTCCTGCTGTGGCCACATCTCTGGGTGTTGGTGACTGTGGGAGTGCCCCAGTGCATTGGGACTGTCATCACTTAGTAGCTAAAATTTAGCATTAACACATATTCTGTATTTAGAGGCATCATTTAGCATGCACTTAATTAAAAGCCCTTTGCATTTAGCATTGATGTCACCTCCATGAAATAGTTCTGTAAGTTTGGTGTGTTCAAGTGCATTCTGTGAGAGGTGCTGGGAGTATTCAGGTGCATTCCTGGGGAATTGTGATGACCTTGACAATCAGAATTACTTTTAGCTTTTATCAGTCAGCCTCTGTGTAGTGTTAAGAATATTATCAAATTAAACTCCTCTAAAGGAATTACAAGCAAAGCAAAGAAAAATATTTCAGCAGGGAGTTCGTAGAAATACTCTGGCTTTGCTTTCGGATTGTTCTGTTTTGTCTTGTGGGGAAAAGAAAAGTCAACAGCTCAGTCCTTTCCTGTTACATGTGAGTGTGATTGGACAAAAGCAGTAAAAGGGCTTGTAGATGGTATTTTATTTTTTAATTTGCAGTATATTAGCATGTCTCTCTGTGCTTGACTCTAGCCCTAGGCTTTTGGTTAGGAGGGAGAAAACAAGGAGGAAATTTGTGAACAGTAAGTGGGGTTCTGCCTCTCAACTCTGCCCTCCTAAGAACTTTACCTTTTTTAATTAAGTTGAGCGGGTTGCATTTAAATTTTCTAGTACTAAGCTGATAAAATACAAGCCTATTTAAAGTAGAGAGGTATGAATTTCTGGGCTAGGGATAAATTAAGAATATTAATCTGACCCTGTTTATTTCTTTATAAGAAATGTGAACGCCTCCTGCTTTACCTGTACTGCCACGAGCTGAGCATTGAGTTCCAAGAGCCAGTCCCAGCCTCGGTGAGTCTCCTGGAGAGCAGCTTGTGATTTATATTTGGTGTACCATCCCTGGGAGTCTGGAGCTGAATTTGGGAAGGAACTGACTGCTTTCACTGGAAGCATGTCTGCCTTGATCAGTCTAAAAGTTCTGGCAGCCATCCAGTATTTCATGGGTCTGAGAGGGAAAGCAGCTGATCCTGGAGCTTCTCCAGGCAGATGCTTCACTCCCAGTCTCAAAAACAGATATTTAAAAATACTTCCAATTAGCAGTTATTGAATTGGAACAAGATGTCTCAGGATACCCATGAAACTCAAAATGCTGTAGGAGGGCTTTTTGTTTCTTTTTGGGCAAACTTTGGAATGAGAGGAGGGAAGAAGCTGCTTTGACTCTTCTGCTTTCAGCTATAAAAGAAGTAACTGCAATGAAAAGCTTTGCTGTGCTGTGAGAGACACTGAAGGTTAGAAAGAATCCCAGAAGGGTTTGGATTGAAAAGGACCTTAAAACTCATCCAGGGACACCTCCCACTGTCCCAGGGTGCTCCAAGCCCCATCCAACCTGGCCTTGGACACTTCCAGGGATGGGGCAGCCACAGCTGCTCTGGGCACCCTGTGCCAGGCCCTCCCCACTCTCACAGGGAAGGATTTCTCCCCAATAGCCCATCTAAATCTACCCTCCTACAATTTCAAACCAATCCCCCTTCTCCTGTCACTCCATACCCTTATAAAGAACTTTTAAAACAGTTTCAGCAAAGGAAATTGTTCTGCTTTGCTGAACATGCCTGAAGTGTGTGATGAGATCAAGGGATTGATATCTTAGAGTAGAATTCATCTGTGAACTCTGTAGCCATTCAGTGATAAATCACTGTTGTTTTTTTACAGATACCAAACTACTATAAAATTATAAAGAAACCAATGGATTTGTCCACGGTGAAGAAGAAGCTGCAGAAGAAGCATTCCCAACACTACCAGACCCCCGAGGACTTCGTGGCTGATGTCCGGTTGATCTTCAAGAACTGTGAAAGGTTTAATGAAGTATGTTAACTTCCAATCTGAACACCATTTGTCATTTTAGATGAAGATTTATTTCAACCTGGTTGTGCAGCTTCTCCAGTGAAGGGCTCTGCTTCCAGCTGTAACTTCTGCCTTTGGAGCAGATGCTGAATCAGACACTGGAAAACCAAAGAAATCTCGAGGCAGTTGCAGAATAACTTCACATTTTTAGCTAAATTGGGAGAACAGAGGGAACTTCTGAAATGCATTCAGTGGTGTCTGAGTGAGGAGCAGGGTTACCTGGTTACTGTGCATTGAGTTGATTGTAGAAGTGCTCAGGAAGTGCCATAAAGACAACCAAAGAGTCCTTGAAAGTGTCTCAAGCTGCCCAGGTAATTGTTTTACCCTCATGGAACATGGTAGAATCCATTGAGAAACTTCCTCTACTGAGGAGAAATGCCTTTCTGCAGAGAGTCTGCTTTTAGTACCTCACACAGGCTGAATCCAGCAAAGATTTGTGGCCATTATGGCTTTTATTAACCTTCCTGCTTTAACTCCTGTGTAGTTGGGCTCTCATAAAAATCGGTTTTCAGTGGGTAACTTGGGTGTGGGGTCATATTTTTTACTAATTTTGCAATGATCCCATCTGATAATGAAAAATCCCTTACATCTGAAATGTGACTTGGGGACATGAATGACCTGAGTGTTACTGCTAGTGGAGCAGTGGAAAAAATAATCTGAATATAAAAAAAAAAAGGTCATATTGTGCTGAGCTAAGAGGGTTCCTGATCTTTGAGATGCTTTAAAGCAAGGATGACAAAAGGCATCACAGGGAATGGCTTTCTTCTGACCTTAGAAATGCAGAAAGCAGCCAAGATTCCTCTGTAAAATGTAACCTGAACTTGCAGTGTTTGGGCTGCATTTCTGGCCCTGTGCAGAAGGAAACTGAAGGAACTGCACAGAGCTCCAATTAAAACCTCACTAGGAGGAATCAGGGTTAATGATGTGATGCTGGAAGTGCTCACAAGCATTTGGGTCTTTGACAGCCCTGACTCCTTTATGTCCCTGCATTAGGGGAGGTTCATGAGCACTGGGGAAGGAGTTGTAATTATGTGAACTTCTCAATCAGGGGAATTAATGAAGCATCTACTGTAGAGGAGAACATGCTGCAGCTCTTAGAGACCAGAGTAAAATAAGAGAGGAAGGACTGAGGGATGTGGTGATTTTTTTCTGAAGTTTTTTAAAAAGAAAAAATGAGTTTCAGCTTGCCTGGCTCATGGCAAAAAGTTGAGTCACTCTGACCTCTCACAGCAGCATCATGTCGAGTGCCTCTAAGCCAAATGCTTTTCCAAAGTGGAAATCCAAGTGGGGTAATCCCCAGGAAAGCAATCTCCTGGGGCACTTCCCTCCCAAGGAGACTTTCCCACAGTCGTGTCCAGGCAACTCAAATTTATCGTGAGGAAAGCAGTCATGAGTAGAAAATGGCTGGGAGCCACTTCCTTGTACAAAAGTTGTGTGTTCTGTTGAAGGTTTATTTAGCACCTAAGACTGTGTTAAACCTGCTGCCTAAGTTTGGGAACTAAAGCTAACAAACCATAACAAACTGTGTTGTTGTTATGGCTGACTTTAGTCATCCAATCCTGTGCGATCTCGTAACTTTAGAAAGGATTATAATTTCATTTTTTTTGACTCTGGTATCCTTTTTAGATGATGAAAGTTGTTCAAGTTTATGCAGAAACACAAGAGATTAATTTGAAGGTAAGCTTTTCAGACCATGCACACTTGGTGAAGGGATGTGCATTTCCAACAGGTGAATATTCCTGTCTTCTTTCATCCACAGGCTGATTCAGAAGTAGCACAGGCAGGGAAGGCAGTTGCATTGTACTTTGAAGATAAACTTACAGAGATCTACTCAGACAGAACCTTCCAGCCTTTGCCTGAATTTGAGCAGGAAGAGGATGATGGTGAAATAACTGAGGACTCCGATGAAGATTTTATACAACCACGTAGAAAACGCCTAAAATCAGATGAGAGACCAGTGCATATAAAGTAATCTAATGATATGGACCTAAAATTTATTGTAAAAACTGTTATTTAAGTGTTCCTGGAATATTATCATGCCTACAGTGGCCATCTTGAAGAAGCTGATAGCTTTTTAAACAGTATTAGATAACAAAAAACACTTGTACAGAAAAACATTCGCATCAAAAGGGGAAAAAAACTGTGTTGTAAATTCTTGGTGGTTTGTATTTTTTTTTTCCTTGATTACTGGCGATATTCTTTCTTTTCCTGATGGAGGGGACACACTCATCCTGGTCTCACAGACAGAGGTGGAGGAATGTTGAAGAGAAGCAGATTTGATAAGAGATGTTCCATGTACAGATAAGACTGTGTAGTGACACGTTCTGCAGGACTGGACCAGCTCAGTGACTGTATCTTGCATTACACTGCAGTGTAAACTGTGAGCAGAGCTCCTGAAATCCCCTCTCTGTGTCCACTCAAGTGTGTGTTGGTCGTTGCTTTGATCATCTCATTGAAGCAGCATTGTGAATAACTGATCTTCTGTGTCCATCCAATTGTTGACATTTTGCTTTCTTTACTCCCATTTTATGTATAGCAAAAGGAAAAAGGAGGAAAAATCATTAAACTGTTCTGAGTTGGCGAGTGCAGGAATGTGAGTTTTTGGCAGATGAAAGGCTCAGCTGGTGGCTACAATCCCTTTCAGTAGGACAAGGTGTATTTATTAAAGTCCTGTACCCAGAACATTTTAATGGCATCCATGGCAGAAGTCTCAGCGTTGTCATCTGTCCCTGACCCCCCTGACGAGGCAGAATGTTCTCTCCAGTATTCATTCTCTAGTTTTCTGTACTTAAAATATAGACTGAAGAGGTAATAACTGGTTGGGGTGTTTTTCCAGTCTTCCTAAATATCAGTTTCTAATAGACCACTCGGCAAACAATAACCTATTAACTACCAAATGTGTAAAATTTCCTGTATTCACTTTGTCTTATTTGTAAATAGTGAATTGAGATTTCTTGCAGATCAGCAACATTTGCTGAACTGTTTTTAAGCTAATATGTATTCTTATTGATTGTTCCTATCGAGAAAAGATTTGTAATATATGCTATTTCTAACATTGCATTCATTTTGAGGTTCTGTCTTATTTTTCTTAAGAGTACTTCTCAGAACTTTCTTCAGAAGCAGCTTGTGAGGGAAATGTGCAGAAAGATTGGAATCAGTGTGAGTTTGGGTTGCCTGTCCATCCATTGAACAAAGCACTTGGCACAGGGTTTGGCCTTGAGTGGTTTCTGGTCAAAGAGTGAAATCAGAACAATTTCCCAATTCCCTCATTAACCCCTGAGGCACCTCTGCAGTGCCTTTCCTTGCACTGCCTCCACCCCAGCATTCCTGCTTAGAAATCATGGAATCACAAGGAGTTACAGCTTGAGCAGTTGTTTTCTTTACTGACACCAGTCAGTACCAGAAATAACAGATATAATTTCTGGCCTTCATATTGATCTTGTTAAAGGAAGTTGAATTCATGTAACCAACGAGCTCGAGATGGCAGACTCTCAATTTGCCATAATTTGTGTGGATCCAGCAATTCTGTGGGAGATCCCTGGGGGTTTGGTGTACTCAGCATAGCAATTCCTGTGACACTGTACACGCTTTACCGTAATGGTAAAGAGAAATATTTTAGCACAGTATCAAATTGAGAAATGCTCTCAGCAGTTTTTATGCAAATCACTGCAGATTTGGTTTCTTTTATAGGAACCAGGCCTGTCTACCTTGGGATTCTCCCTCTCTTGCAATAAATGAGGGGACTGAAGATGTTTGCAACTTCCAGCTCACTTCTTTACTCAAATGTTACACTTCGAACTCAAACTGGTTGGGTTTTTTTTTTAATTTCTCAGACATTACCAGTGCCATTTTAAGTTTATTTTTTAACAGTTTGTATGTGAAAGGAAAAGGAATTCCACTTCAACATATTAAATTGACAAAGAGCAGCAACTTTGCCCGTGGAAAGGCTGACGTGTGAATAGGACACTGGTAGTGACAAGGGATCATTTCATGGCTCCGTGTGTTGCCTATTTATGCGTTTCTAGTTTCTCAGCTTCATTTTGCAAAAGGAATATTATTAAAATTATCATGAAAATAAGATTCTGTGAACTCTCTTCACTCGGGGCTCCTGTTTTTATGGCGCTTCTGGTACCTTCAGGCCTCTCACCTTTTGAGCTGTTCCTGGGCAGCAGCCGCGGATTGGATCCTGCAGAGAGCCTGGGGCTGAGCCAGAGCACGGGATGGGCACGGGGGGATCCCAGCAGAGCACAGCGGGAAGGGCTCACCCCAGACCCTCCAGGGAGGCTCGTGCCCCTGGCTGCTGCGGGAACAGGACCCTCTGCTCCCCACCCAGAGCCCAGAGCAGTTTCCAGTGTTTTGGGACAGCCTCTCCTTTGAGGTGGCTTCTCCAACCCTTCACTCCAGGTGGAGAATTTGTCCAGCTCGTGCTCAGCAGCTTCTGCACACCAGGAGTGAAGCTGAGCTGGACCCTGCTGAGCCCAGACCCTTGCACAGACCCCACTGAACCTCCAGAACTGCCCTTCCCATCCAGTTCCCAGTGCTCAGGAGGATTATGTGGCATTTTGAATGTGTGCAAGAAATCTCAACTTGTTTCTTTTGTACAAGGAAACAAAACATTCTCTTCTTCTTCTTCCCCTTCATTTTTGAACTCCCAAAGCAGCAACTCAGTGATTGTTTTTAAAGCAGCAAATTTCTATTTGAATTTATTTAGAAGGGTAGATAAACTCTGCTAATCCATTCCCTGATCCTGTAGTCTGGATGTTCATCACAGAGCTGGGAAGGGTTTGCTCAGTGGGAACAATTTTTGGTGCCTCACTGTTTGTAACTCGTTCAGGAGGAAATTACTGGGTTTGTGTTAATGAGCCACTAATTCTCGGGGCATCTTCTCCGTGCCAGCTGCCGGGTGTGCCCTGTGTGAGTGGTTTTACCTGGGGAATCAGAGCACAGCTTCCATCAGGAAATCCCGAAAAGTTGTGATCCCACGGGGTGGCAGGAGGAGCCTAGCACTTGGTGTAACTCTGCTCTCATTTAAAATACTCCCAAAAATTCGTTGTCTTCATTTTGGTTGAGAGTTTTTGTTGCCCCTGATGATTTAAGTTAATCCAAGGAAGTAAAAGGGAATTTGCTTTTGAAATGAGAGTGCCAAGTGCCCAGTGTGAGCTGCTGGATGACAGCGGGAATTCCTGGTGATTAGTGGGAATTCAACAGCTAAACGGGCTCAGGGCTTTTATTTAGCTGTGCCCTGGGATTAAGTGGCCTAGAGCACAAGAAGGCAGAGTTATTGTCCAAAAAAAGGGGGTTTCCCCAGCTTCTGCAAACAGAACTGCTCAGTTAAGTGTAGAGGTTGTTCCTCTGTGTGGGATGCCACCGCTGTGACACTTCACTGTCACTTCATGCTGGATCAAACATTTCTTCAAGCCACTGGAGAAGAAGTCCTTAAAATGAACCCAAATTTCTGTTTTATCACCTGGTTTTGGCTGGCCTGCGACACTTCAGGTTACTGCAGCAGTGTTTTGAAGCCGTGTGTGTGGTATATTGGGAGTTGGCTTTCCCTTGTTTTTCTCACTCTCTTCTTCAGAAAAAGCAATAAATCTGCTTTGTCAGCTGCCTGTCAGCATGACAGGAACCCTTTCCTTTGGATAATGATTTTATAGGGAAGTTTGTATGCAAATCACCAAGCCTAGCTTTTAAAAACAAAGTGTGCAGCAGTTCCTGACGGTATAGAGTGTGGCATTTTATTGTAAAAAATTGGGGGAAGTCCCATATTTTTTTAAGAAGTAGGTGTTCGAGCAAATAACGGAGGTACTTTTTTAAAATAAAAATGTAAATGCCACGGTTTATGTAGATGGCACGTATGGATTGTATCTTTGGGTGTGGTGATTTATTCTGTCTTCTCAAAGTGTGTGTACAGTAACTCTTCCATCTGCTTCCACTTGGCTTATGGGGATCCTGCTTTCTGTGCTTTCTGATGTACCAGGATTGAATCAGCTTTCCAAAATTGCAGTTAATTTGGGAATCTTTATTATAAGTGGACTATAAAATGTATTAAATGCGGTTTTGGCCTTTTCTGTTGAGTGAAGTCACAGCTTGAGGCTGCTGTCTTTAGGATTTATGGAATTTCTACAAAGAGAGGTTCTGAAATATTTTGTAAGCTGGACTTTGGCCGGATTCAGTCTGGAGCGAGCTCCCCTGGCACGTCTGTGCTCACCTGCAATGGGGGATTTTTAGGCTCAGAAACACCAGGACACATGTAAATAATCCTGTACAGATTTGTGCAGTGCAAAGCTTGTTTTACATGTAAACGTTCTCCTGGAAGGGTTAAATCATGGCATTCTTTGATTCTTCAGTTATTTCCTGCTTCCAGTACTGGAACTGGCTCATTTTGCACATAATAAACTCGGCTCATCTTTTAATATGATTCTTAAAAAAAACCCCAAGTGCTGTTTCTGTGATATTGTATTATCTGAATCACCCTATTTAACTTTTTTTTTTAAAGTTACCGTTTCTAATTGTTCTGTTCCTGTGTTCTTTTGCTGGTGTGTAATTAAAAACCAGAAATTTTTCTTTCCCTGGTTATTTAATACTTTAGCTGCCTGTAAATATTTCTTGTTAAGTGCTCTGGAATGTGCTGTAGAAGTTGTATTAGCTCAGTTTAAAGCATTGTTTGGAACCCATTTTGGTTGGTTATTTCTATTAAATTAGAAAAATCATTCTTTCAATTTGAGTTTCTTTCTTGCACATCATCAGATACGGATTCACACCTGGCAAAAGACTTTCCTGACAACCCCTGCAGTGTGGAAATAAGGTGAAATTTGGGCTGCAGGAGCGCAGGTGAACCCAGCTGAGGCTGCAGAAAATGATTTGTCACGTTTATCTCCACCTGGGCATGAAACACGAGGGTTTGGAGGTCTCTGGACCTTTTTCGCCCAGTGAAAAAGCTGCACACCTGGAATTCTGCTGTGCTCCCTCACCCTGGAGCTGCACTTTGGTGGATGTGCCTTGAGCTGCTCCCCACCACTGATAAATCCCGTTTTTTGTGTGGATGTTGCTGCTGGAGCAGTGTCCTGATGCTCCTGCTCAAAACTAAAGGCAGAACTGAGCTTTGCAGGTCTCGGGCTGTGGCCCAGCTCAGCTGCAGCTGGAATTAGGAACTTGCCTGGCTGGTTCTGGCAGGAGTCCTGAAATGATGGCAGCTCCCGGAGTGCCCCAGCTGAGCACAGACCTGCGAGGAGGAAGTGGAGGGGGTTTGCACCTCAGCTAAAATTCCCTTGGAATAATTTTTCTGCAGCCAGTGATGGAGAGCTCTGGTAACCTGGAATGCCTCCCAGCTTGGGGGTGTGTCTGAACTTCCAAAACCCGGGTGAAGGCTCTGATCCAGGCAGGTCTGTTACGTACCAGTAGTTCCCTTCAGGCTGTGGCTCGTAACAACTCGAATTTTTCTCTCACCCTTTGTTTATTCTTTAAGTGCCTGTGGTGGTTCAGAGGCTCCTTGATGAGAGCTGTGTTCTAGGAAAAGGTTCAGTGAGCTTCACTGGAGCTCCTGTTCTTGCTGAAACAAAGAACACCTGCATTCCCTGCTGCACTTCTGGGCTCTGCCCCTGCCCAAAGGAGCAGGTGGTTTGCACCTCAACCATTGCACTTCCAGCCCAAACACTGGCAGCACAGCGTGGTGCTGGCTCTGCGTGTGCTGGGCTGAGTGCCCTGCTCAGCCTCCCCTGGAGCTGGCAGAGGGGCAGGGAGGAGGTCTTGCAGGGGGTTTTGTTTCTCTTTGCCAGGTGCTGCCTGGCTGTGTCCAGAGCACTCCCAGCCCCACCAGCCCATCTGCTCCAGCTCTTTGGGTGGTTGGGGTCTGTGGCTGGGCTGGCATCTGGCATTTGCAGCTCCTCTGTTTGACTCTGCTCAGTCTCTGGATTTCCTCTATAGGCTTCCTTGGATTTTTTTTTCCTCTTAATGCCCTGCCTTTCATTCTCCTGCCTTTCATTCTCCTGGCTTGCTCCGGTGACATGGAGCTGTTCACCCCATCACACGGTGCTGCACTTCAGTTGCCAATTTTCATTTCACCCCAGGGTGAAAAATCCTGTCCCAGGATTCTACCAAGGATTAGAAACGGCTGCTAAACTGTTCAACCCCTTGCTGCCATTGTAGAATTCACATCTGCTATAGAATCCCAGACTGGTTTGGGTTGGAAGAGACTTTAAAGCTCATCCAGTTTCACCCCCTGCCATGGCAGGGACACCTTCCACTATCCCACGTTGCTTCAAGCCCCATGCAGCCTGGCCTTGGACACTTCCAGGGGTGTGGATATCTCTGTAGACACCGATGATTTTGGAGTTACTTCTGTCTGAGGGCTGAGATGATGAGTCTGGATCTTCCTCAGAGCACTGGCCTTCCTTCCCCTTATTAATCTCCCTCTCCATGTGAGCTCTCTGGATCACTCCAGTGCCTGAAGAGGCTCACAGGGGCTGAACTGCTTTCCTGACTGTCCCCGTGTCCTTTGCTCCGTGTTAGTGGAGCAGATCAAGCAGAACAAAGCACTTAAGGCTGAGTAAACTGCTCCTTGCCAAATTATCTTCCACTGCTTCCCAAGGGCTGCAGCACAGTGCTGGGTGATCTCCACCTGGGTTAATGCTTAGGAGATGGGATAATGTTTGCAAAATTGGCAGGGTTTAACAGCAGAGATATAAATTCCTGCTCCTTTCATCAACACATCAGAGATGAGCACGTCTAGCACAGAACTCCAGGGAGCAGATGGCACAAGGCTGGGTCACAGAGGCTGAGGGTGCTGGGGGACTCCTCACCCAGGAACAGGCAGAGAGTGCAGGGCTCTGTGTGCTGCTTCATCCTGGCACTGATGTTCTTCTTCCATCCCTGGAGGTGTCCAAGGCCAGGCTGGAAAGGGCTTGGAGCAGCCAGAAATAGTGGAAGATGTCCCTCTTTATTGTTTTGTCTTGTATATCAGAGACAAACCCAAAAGCCTTTTGTGGTGGAAGAATTGCTCGGAAGTGTTTGGAAACCACATCTTTTGAAGATTTCCACCGCTGTGGGAATACGGCAGCGGGGATGGGACACAGCTTTGGGCTGTACTGTGGACAATGGGATCTGTGTGGCAGTGTGTATCCGTTTCAGATCCTTTTCCTGTCAGGAAAGAGAGAGCTCTGAAACTGGCTGGAAACCCCATTCACTTGGAATTTTCTTTTGGAGCCGTGTTTGGTGCAGTTCTGCAGCTGCCACCAGGCCCAGCAACACAGTCTGTGCCCTGGGTCTGACAGGGGCTTTGCTGTTGACTGCAGAACAAGACGCAAAATTCCAAACTGGAGTCTGTTTCCTCTCAGAGTTTGTGTCTCCAGGCAATCCCAAATGTAAGCTCTTCACCTTCTCTATTTGCACTAAACGTTTCCAAAGGAAGGAGATGTTGCAGCAACCAGTGCTGGCAGCAGGGCCCGAGCTCAGGGTGAATTCTGCTTCCTAGATGAAGACAGATCATCCGCCAGCCTGGGGTTTAATCAGCTCAGGAGCGCAGGGAAGGTGCAGGGAGCTCAGAGCTGGGATGGGAAGCAGGGAGAGCTCCGGATCACCAACCACCCCCCGTGTGAAGGCAGGGACCACGGCGTGTAATTCACGCATCATCCTGACGAGAACCTGCAGACGAACCCTTCATTCCCTAAAATCCCCTGCACGGATCGTGTCACCAGATGGTGCTGTTAACCCAGCTCCGCTCCGAGGAGCGGGGAGGTTTTCTGGGGAAGAAACTCTCGGCTTCGGGTTGCGCAGGTGGGGAGGGCCCTGCTGAGGGCACTTGCGGTGTGCCGGGCTCTGAACCTCTGGAGATGCCCCAGCGCTGCCGTGGCAGCCACGGAATGGCTGGGAAGGAGGTTTGGGGAGGGAGATTTACCCGGCGTGACGCGCTTTGCTCTGCACCGTCTGGGGCGGGATGCGCAGAGCTGCGAGCTCCTTCATTTCTCTGCCGGCCTCAGCCCCAGAGAGCTCCGGGCGTGCGAGCGGAGCTGAGCCCCGCACGGGCGAAGCTGGGGATGCTCGTGCTGGGCACGGCCGGCAGCAGCAATGATCCGTCCCCTCCCTGCCTCCTGCCCTGGGAAGCTCCATGAGCCCCCTCTGCCGGGGAGGGGAGCGGCTGGGGTGTGAGAACAGCCCCTCTGTCCCCTCCTCATCGCTGTGACCACAGGGCACACGGGGCTGCTGGAGCTCCCGGCAGGCAGGAGCTCTGTGGAGGTCGCCAGCTTTGTCCCCTGCCTCTGGTAAATGTAAATGAACCATCCACACCGAAAAATCTCTTAGGTGGGAATGGCACCAGGCAGCGTCAAAGAGCAGAATCACAGAATATCCCCAGCTGGAAGGGACCCACAAGGACCATCCAGTCCAGCTCCTGACCCTGCACAGACACCCCAACAATCCCACCCTGGGCATCCCTGGCAGCGCTGTCCAAACGCTCCTGGAGCTCTGGCAGCCTCGGGGCCGTGCCCATTCCCTGGGGAGCCCGGGCAGTGCCCAGCACCCTCTGGGGGAAGAACCTTTCCCTGATCTCCAGCCTGAGCCTGCCCTGACACAGCTCCAGCCCTTCTCTGGGTCCTGTCACTGCCACAGGGAGCAGAGATCAACCTCTGCTCCTCCTCTTCCCCCCACGAGGAAGCTGTAACTGCAATGAGGTCTCCCCCCAGTCTCCTCCAGGCCGAGCACCACCAAGGAACTTCCCATTTGAAATCTTCTCCTGGACTTCCCACTTGAGCCAGGTGTGCAGTGCAGCTCTGGGTGCTCTCTGCACTGCTGAGACCTGTCCAGGAAGGAGATGCTCCTCAGCTCCTTCGGTCTCCAAAGGTTTTGGTTTGGATCCTTTCCATGAGCGGAACAGGTACCCAAGGCAGTCGCTGCTGCTGCTGCCAGAGGTTTGCTCTGAGGTCTGAGCTCACCTGCAGGCAGGAGCCTGGGTCTGATGCTCCTCTTGAGCTTGTGTGTTCTTCGTGCTGAGCAGAGCTGAGGGCAGCTGAGATCTCAGCCTGCCAGGGATCTCAGCCCTGGATTTTTGTGTCAAATCAGGCCCTGCAATGGATGTTGGGGGTGTTGATCCTGCTTGGACCTCAGGACACCGAGTGCTAATAAAAACTGGGGGGTGGGCTGGACTTTCCCTGTGTCCATCTCTTGTCCTGCTGCCCTGCACTGAATAGAAAGGAAGGGTATACCCACCTGGAATGTGTTAAGGAACAGTGATAAGTGCTGGAAAGACAGAGCCAAAAATGGGAATACTGAGGCATTTTGGCTCTTCCTTCATTACTCATTGGAAGAGCTGATGAGGCTGTGGGTACCTGTGTGTGGTCGGGGTCTCCTGGTGGAGTTGCAGCGTGTTCCTGGTTTTACCAGCCTTGTGCAATGCTCTCCTGCCCTCTGGAAAACCTGATTAATCAGAGTGTGCTGTCAGCATTCAATCCTCTGCTGTGCTGTCTGGGAGTTCTCTTTCCCAGTTAGGTGTCCAGAGCTCAGTCTGGTCTTTGTTAACTCCTCAATTCCCCAGTTCCCTTTCCCTGCAGGAGATCTGGTGCTCGGTGTGCTGCTGGTTCAGGGGGTGACTGTGGACACGTCAAACCAGTTTAATCTCCTGCCCAATTACAACCAGCCTAATTCTCCTGCAGATACAGACCCAGGTTCCTTCTAGTGGCTGAGCAGAACAGCAGTGTGCCAGGCCATCTTATTTGCTGCTGGCTGTTGAAAACTAAATTCTGTGGAAAGTAATTCAGTTATGCTGGTGGGTCTGGAGACTCTGCCCTGTGGTTCCAAGGATCTCTCTCCTTCTTGCCTTTCCTGGGTGATGGGCACAGCAAGTGGCTCCACAGGAGGGTTTCCTGGGTGCAGGATCATGGCCAAAATGCGATTTATTGGGGCCATATTCGTAAGATGACAGAGCTTCATCCAAATCAACACCTGTACCCTCAGTTACTTGATGAGTTGCTTCTTCCTTTCAACCAAACAGTGTTCTTTCCTGTTTGTTCCTGAGTTCTCACAGTCACAGAATCACAGCGTGGTTTGGGTTGAAGGGACCTTAAAGTCCATCTCACTGCAGCCCTGCCCTGGGTGCTGGGTTCTGAGGGCAGTGCTGGGAGGATGTCTGGCTGTTGTCTCAGCAGATGAACTCAGCAAGTTCCTGCCAATGCTAACAGCAGGGTGTCCTCGCCTCTTGGCATTTAGAGCCTTGGGAAATAATGTTATCAGTAAGTAAAGATACTTAGACCAAAAAAAAAGTCCCAGTGAACTCTTTTGACCCTGAAATCTGATGCTGGCAGGAGCAGCCAACACCCTACAGAGAGGGTACCGTACCCCATCCTCCTCCCCATCGTCCCAGCCTTTCCTCCAGGGTGAGGCCTCGTGGGCTGGGAACCTTTGTGCCTGGTAGAGCAGCCTGTACATTTTCTCCTGGGAGCATCCAAGGCCAGGTTGGACGGGGCTTAGAGCAGCCTGGGATAGTGGAAAGTGTCCCTGCCCATGGGAGGGTGGAACTGGATGGGCTTTAAGGGCCCTTCCCTGCCAACCATTCCATGTTTCTGTGGCTGTTGTGGGTTCTGCTCTGCCCGTGGGCAGCTGGCAAGGACACCCTTACTCCGAAGTGCAGGACCTGGTGCTCCTCTTTTGGGGGATGTGGGGCTCTGGGAAAGAAGATGCAGCAGAAACCAAGGCTTGGGAAAGGCCCACGTGCTGCAAGGCTCTGCTGAATCCGGTTATTTCCCCGTGAGGGTCCGTGGGGACGTGACTGCCAGCACATCTGTCATTTAGGATTCTGTCTGTTGTCACCTGTGGAAGGAGATTATTAAGTACTGAAGTGATTGACAAGGGCTTTGTCTTTTTTCTTTTTATTAATAGGAGTATTGCAAATGCTGCTCTGGGCTCCCAGGGGAGCTCCCTGCAGAGGATGCTCTGAGGGTGAGCTGGATGTGTAAACAGCTCCTCGATGCAGATCCACACCTCTCTAACCAGGAAAAACCACTTGGATTGTTGGCTGTGGGCGTTGTGAAGAGGTTTGGGATGGTTGAAGGGGATGAGCTGCGAATGGCCGTGACCCACACCGCATTCCCAAGGGCTGGGAAGTGCCTGGGAGGGTAGGAGGGACGGGATAAGACGACTTGGCCAAAGGCTTGGCCCCTTTAGGGTGTTGGGTGGGAAGCACCAGCCCAGGGAAAGCAGCTCCTGCTCATCCATGCTGCTCTCTGGAGGCTGCTGGAGCAGGTTAATCAAAGAGCTCTCAGGTTTCTTTTCACATATTAATATTCTCCTGAAATAAAAACATTACAGCGTTTTCTCTCCAAGGCACAATTGTGCACCATGGGTTTTGTTTTCCCTGTTATAAAATACTGCTATTTTTATTACTTGCATTTCCACTGGGAGGGATAAAAATAACCAGAATATAGCAAATACTTTGTTAGCACACTGAGGGGGAAAAAAACCCAGCTTATAACTTCTTATTTCCCATCACAGACAGCAACGCAGAGTGGTTCTTCCAGAGGGTTGAGATTAAGAATATTCTGCTTTGCTTTTTGGTTTCCATGAAAATACCTGTGGTTTAAAGCCTGGGTGAATTCCAAGGAGTGCTGGGGCTTGGGACCTCCTGCTCTCTCTGCCAGGTGTTACTGGAAGGTGGCTGCAGATGGATTTGTTCAATCTCTGACTGTGCAGACACATGGAATTTTTCCAGGGCCTTTTATCCAGCTCTCTCTTCTTTCCTGGTGGAAATGGTGCTGAGATAAAGCCATATGCTGTGTGGACTGGCGACGTTTCAAGTCTAAAGGCCCCCTCATTCCATGGCTGCTGGAGCTGGGAATCAATGGCCAAAGCCTTGTCCTGCTCTGGAAGCCACCTGGAGCTTGCTGGGATTCAATGTCAAAGGGCTCCTCCTGCTTCCCTGAGCTGCAGTGGCTGGGGAGGATGTGAGAGCAAAGGCTTCCCAGGAATCTTTAGCACTTTATAACCAGAGACAAATTTTAATCTCTCTTCTGGGTTCTGACACCAGCACTTTATTGGCTTTCAAAGAAAGTGCAGTCTTTAAAAAATAAATTATGCAGTGATACTGATGAAGGTGTCCATGCCACAGAAAGCTGAAATGAGACCCTAAAAGCAGCAGTTTTTCATCTGCTCTCAGGGAAAGGATGTGTTAATATTGATCATTAACATTTAGGCAAAGGCCAGCTTGAGCCTTCTGGCAGCCCTGCACCAACAGCAGCCACTGTGACCTGGGGGAGGTTGGATTAGCTGCTTGAATCAGGCTGAGGAATTGAAACCGGTCTAATCCCAGCCTAATGCTCCTTCCAGGTATTTGCTGCCGTAATCTTCCTGAAATTTATGTCCTAAATAAGCCCAGCTTGCCAGGCTGAGAGAGGCTGACAGCCTGGGGTGGTACCAGGGTGCCAAGTCATGGAATTGTGGAATATCCTGAGCTGGAAGGGACCCACAGGATCATCCAGTCCAACCCCTGCCCTGCACAGACACCCCAACAATCCCCCCCGGGCATCCCTGGCAGCGCTGTCCAAACGCTCCTGGAGCTCTGGCAGCCTCGGGGCCGTGCCCATTCCCTGGGGAGCCTGGGCAGTGCCCAGCACCCTCTGGGGGAGGACCCTTTCCCTGATACCCAACCCAAACCCCCCTGGCACAGCTCCAGCCCTGCCCTTGGGCAGGTACCTCAGCGGGGCAAGGCTCTGACTTCATCCATTTTATTGAGGTTGTGCCTCATGTCAAAGGCAGCTGTGGGAGGTCGGAGTTCCCTGAGCTCTCTGGACAATGGCTTTGAGCACAGCTCATCCTTCACCTCCCCAGACCCAGCTCAGCTGGTATCAGCAGCCATCTGATGCCACTGGAGCAGAGATGGCTTTTTAGAGCTTCTAGCCCTGCCAAACCAGGCTCTGACTCTTCACCTTGAGCATTTGCAAAGATTCCAGGTCAATAAAATGTATTTCAGAAGTCTCATCGCCAGGAAAGAGCTTTTGGTGGTAGCCCTGCCTCTGGAACTCTTCCTGCCTGGATGCACACAGCTCCAGAGCTGCCTGGCTCCGGGGCCAGCTTTGTGTGCAACACAGCATATTCCAAGATGCCTCTTGGAACCGGAGCTTTTCAGGACACAAAGCCACATTTCCTTGCCCTGAATCCACTGAAGCCAGCCCTGCACAGAATGCCTTGCTGGCACTGCAGGACAGGAGCTGGCAGCAGGGACTGCCACCCCCCGCCACTGTGGCCTTTGGGCTGAGCAGTTTCCTCCCAGGCTGTGCCCAGGAGGGAAATGTGTTATTTGTCTTTAAACTCCTCATCTCGGAGTGTGCTTGTGGTGCAGTCCAGGGATTTTCATTTTAGGCTACAAATTCAGCATGATCCTTCCTTCCTTCCTTCCTTCCTTCCTTCCTTCCTTCCTTCCTTCCTTCCTTCCTTCCTTCCTTCCTTCC